>APFE030455159.1:5810-22971 GCA_000404065.3 Pinus taeda | reverse complement strand
ACATTGTGAGAAAGATTGTTTGAATATGAAAATCAACCATCATTAACCATGGTCAACCATATTTATTGTAGGGTTTATGGTCACATTATAACAAAGATTGTCTCTTGGTCCAACAGCGCATTGTGACAACCATGATCATCCATGGTCCAACATTGTATTGTGACAAAAACTGTCTCAATATGAAAATCAACCATGGCCAACCATTGTGCCAAAGGTTGTCTCAATATAAAAATCAAACATGGTCAACAATAATCCAACATCGCATTATGACAAAGATTGTGTCAATATGGAAATCATCCATGGTCAACCATGGTTAACCATGTTTATTTTGTGGTTTATAATATTTATCTTAGGGTTTATATACCTTGGGTTTATAATAAATTTTTCTCAATATAAAAATCAATCATGTTCAACCATGGTCCAATGTCGCATTGTGACAAATACTGTCTCAATATGAAAATCAACCATGGTCCAACATTGCATTGTAACAAAGATTGTCTTGACATTACAATTAATCAGGATCAACCATGTTTATTTTAGTGTTTATAATATTTATCTTAGGGTTTATATAAATTGTGTTAAAATATTAGTCCCTTGGGTTTAATATTATTCCCTTGGGTTCATAATCCCTTGGGGTTTTAGTATTAATAAATTGGGTTTATTATTTGCTTGGGTTTATTATTCCCTTGGGTTTATAATATCAATCATGGTCAACCATGGTTAATCATAGCCAACAATGGTCAACCATGATTGAATGTCGCATTGTGAGAATGATTGTCTCAATATGAAAATCAACCATGGTCAATCGTGCTCCAACGTTGTATTGTGACAAGATTGTCTCGATATGAAAATCAATCTTGGTCAAGCATGGTTAACCATGGTCCAACGTTGCATTCTGACAAGGATTGTTTCAATATAGAAATCAACCATGGTTAACCATGTTTATTTTAGGGTTTATAATATTTATCCTTAGGGTTTATATACTTTGGGTTTATAATAGTTATCCCTTAGGTTTATTATTCCCTTGGGTTTATTAATCTAAGGTTTCATATTCCTAGGTTTTAATATCATTCCCTTAGGTTTATAATCCCTTTGGTTTTCAGTGTTAATCCCTAAGGTTTATTATTCCATTGGGTTTATAATATCAATCCCTAGGGTTTATTATTCCCTTAGGTTTATAATATCAATCATGGTCAACCATGGTCAACCATGTTTTATAAACTCAATCATGGTACACCATGGTCCAATATCATATTGTGGCAAAGGTTGTCTTAATATGAAAATCAACCATTGTCCAACGTTGCGTTATTCGAAAGGATGTCTCAATATGAAAATCAATCATGATCAACCATAGTCTAACGTTGCATTGTGACAACTATGATCATCCATGGTCAACCATGGTCCAATGTCACATTATGAGAAAGATTGTCCCAATATGAAAATCAACAATGGTCAACCATGGCCAACCATGTTTATTGTAGGGTTTATGGTCACATTATAACAAAGATTGTCTCTTGGTCCAACGTCGCATTGCGACAACCATGGTCATCCATGGTCAACTATGGTCCAACATCATATTGTAACAAAGATTGTCTCAATATGAAAATCAACCATGGTCAACCATGGCCAACAAAGGAAAACCATTGTTCAACATTGTATTGTGCCAAAGGTTGTCTCAATATGAAAATCAATCATGGTAAACCATATTCCAATGTCGCATTGTGACAAAGATTGTGTCAATACGAAAATCATTCGTGGTCAACCATATTTATTTTGAGGTTTATAACATTTATCTTAGGGTTTACAATAGACTTTTCTCAAAATAAAAATCAATCATGTTCAACCGTGGCCCAATGTCGTATTGTGACAAAGGCTATCTTTATATGAAAATCAACCATGACCAACCATGGTTCAACAGCGCATTGTGACAAATATTGTCTCAACATTACAATCAACCATGGTCAACCATGGTCTACCATGTTTATTTCAGTGTTTATAATATTTATCTTTAGGTTTATATACATTGCATTTAAAATATTAGACCGTTGGGTTCATAATCACTTGGGGTTTTAGTATTAATACCTTGGTTTATTATTCAATTGTGCTTATAATATCAATCCCTTAGGTTTATAATATTAATCCCTTAGGTTTATAATATCAATCATGGTTAACCATGGTCAATCATAGCCAACAATGGTCATCCATGATTGGATGTCGTATTGTGAAAATGATTGTCTCAATATGAAAATCAACCATGGTCAACTGTGCTCTAATGTCGCATTGCGATAAGATTGTTTCGATATGAAAATCAATCTTGGTCAAGCATGGTCCAACTTTTAATTGTGATAAGGATTGTCTCGATATGAAAATCAACCATGGTTAACCATGTTTATTTTAGGGTTTATAATATTTATCTTAGGGTTTATATACCTTGGATTTATAATAGTTATCCCTTAGGTTTATTATTCCCTTGGGTTTATAATACTATCCCTTGGGTTTATTAATTTAAGGGTTCATATCCCTAGGTTTTAATATTATTCCCTTAGGTTTGTAATCCCTTCAATTTTCAATATTAATCCCTAAGGTTTATTATTCCATTGGGTTTATAATATTGATCACGGTCAACCATGTTTTATAAACTCAATCAATGGTACACCATGGTCCAACATTGTATTGTGATAAAGGTTGTCTCAATATCAAAATCAACCATTGTCCAAAGTCACATTGTTCCAAAGGTTGTCTCAATATGAAAACCAATCATGATCAACCACAGTCCAATGTCGCATTATGACAACCATGGTCATACATGGTCAACCATGGTCGAACATTGCATTGTGAGAAAGATTATCTCAATATAAAAATCAACCATCGTCAACTATGGTCAACCATGTTTATTGTAGGGTTTATGGTCACATTATAACAAATATTGTCTCTTGGTCCAACCTCGTATTGTGACAACCATGGTCATCCATGGTCAACCATGGTCCAACATCGTATTGTGTCAAAGATTGTCTCAATATGAAATCAACCATGGCCAACCATTGTCTAAAGTCGCATTGTGTCAAAGGTTGTCTCAACATGAAAATAAATCATGGTCAACCATAGTCCATCGTCGCATTGTGACAAAGATTGTGTGAATATGAAAATCATCTGTGGTCAACCATGGTCAACCATGTTTATATTGAGGTTTATAATATTTATATTAGGGTTTATATACCTTGGGTTCATAATAGACTTCTCTCAATATAAAAATCAGTCATGTTCAATCATGGTCTGTTGTTTCATTGTGACAAAGACTGTCTCAATATGAAAATCAACCATGATCAACCATGGTCCAACATTGCATTATGATAAAGATTGTCTTGACATTACAATCAATCATGGTCAACGATGATCAATAACCATGGTCGCGTTGTGACAAAGATTGTCTCTTGGTCCAACGTCACATTGTGACAACCACGACCATCCATGGTTAACCATGGTCTAATGTCACATTGTGACAAAGATTGTCTCAATATGAAAATCAACCATGGCCAAACATTGTCCAACGCTGCATTGTGACAAATATTGTGTCAATATGGAAATCATTTGTGGTCAACCATGTTTATTTTAGGGTTTATATACCTTTGGTTTATAATATTTATGTCGTGGGTTTAAGATTATTCCCTTGGATTTATAATCCCTTTGGTTTTAATATTGATCGCTTGGGTTTATAATATTAATCCCTTGGGTTTAATATTATGCCCTTGGGTTTATAATACCTTCGGGTTTTAGAATTGATCCCTTGTGTTTATATTATCAATCCCTTAAGTTTATCAATGGAAATGCTCATATCCCTTAGGTTCATCAATCCCTTGGTCCAATGTCATATTGTGACAAATATGGTTATCCATGGTCATCCTGGGCTAATGTCACATTGTGAGAAAAATTGTCTTAATATGAAAATCAACTATAGTAAACCATGATTAATCATGTTTATTATAAGGTTTATAATATTTGATATTTATTATTAATATTTTAGTAACAATACTATTGTTAGTATTATTATTTAATTATTATTGAATATTATTTAATTATTAATTTCTGGTTAATTAATTATTATATTAATTATTTAATTTTTAGAATCTAAGCTTTGTGATCCATTATGAGATATTAAGTCTTGGGATTTAATCACATGATAGGATTTGGTCGACGTTTTGATCAACTGATGTGATTCATTCTCACGAGATGATGGAACATATTACTTAGTTCAAAAAGTCAACCAAATCTTATCAATATGATTAATCCAAAAAACCTTTATATCTAATTATTAATTATTATTATTACTATTAATTTTTATTTATTTATTAATATTTAATAATTAAATATAATTATTATTATATTCATAATAATTATTATATTTTTTTTATTATTATATATTTATCTATAACTCCTAAAATCTTCGGTTGATTGTAATTAATGCAGAAGAATGTAGAAGATTCTTACATGCATGTGAAAGCGTGTTATTCTTTTTCAAACAGCAATAGCCGCGTTTGCGAAGACTTTTGTTGCAATTTTGGCATCTCACCTGTCCGGAGATGGAAAAAATTCAATCAATCAATTTATTTTCAGCCTTGCAATTTCGGCATCTCAATCAGCAGCAGCAGGTATGGTTCACTTATTAATGCTATGCATGTGAACACTCTTGACTTTTGATGCAAATTCGGCATCTCATCTGCTGTGAGATAGATAGGAAAAAATCAATCAATCAATCAGCAGCAGGTATGGTTCACTTATTAATGCTATGCATGTGAACACTCAAGCCGTGAGATGGGAAAAAAATCAGTCAATCAGGCTCACTCTAAAACTCCGCACGAAAATTTAATATTTTCGTCGATAAACACTGACTACCATGCCCCACGAGGTTTACAGGTCGAATTTGGAGGAATATCTGCTCAAATAAACGAGTTAACTTTCCGGTGTGACTGCCTGCGTAATAAGAATAATATTTATGATACCCAATAAAACTTCATAATTAAGTGAACCGGAAGCTTCTACATAATACCCTAATTTTTTTTAAGCAATCACTATAAATTAATGATTTTTTATTTGTCTCAAAAGTAAATAAGTAATCACTATAAATCAAGGATTTCTGATTTGGCTCAAAAGTAATTAAGTTTTGGTAGTCTTTTTTATTAAATTGATGATTAAAAAAGTGTCCGGTTAATACGTGTTATATTAACATGTATTAGGTAAATATGAATGGTAGTTTTTTCGCTAAATAATATCAGTAAATCATAATGATATTGTAACAAGTATTACACAATAGTATAATAGTTAGTATTTGTTAATTAATTTAAATAGAGTAATGTTGTAATATGATACATAAATAATAGATTTTAAATATATATTGATATGGTATTTTTTTTTACATTTTATAAATATATTATTAGTTCATTTAAACTTATCATTATTTTATATTTAAATTTTAATATTAATATCATATGATATATGTACGTTATTACATACATAGTTAGTATTCGTAATTAATTTATATTATAGTAATGTTGTAATTTAATCATAATAATAGACTTTTTAAATATATATTCATATAATATTTTTATAATTTTGAAAATATATTATATAGCAAATTTAATATCTTATTTTATATTTAAACTTTTTTTAAATAATTTAAAATGATTGGAATTTTAAATAATATTTGATTATTATATTATATATATATATATATATATGGAGGTTGTTTTAGTTTTTGATTTTTTTGGAAGTTTTTAGGGTGGGTTTTTTCTCATCAAATTTCTCTAAAATCCAGTAGGAATTGATTGAAATCAGAAGTTTTATGGGTAATTCTATGCAATAAAAGTGCCCTAGCGGTTTTCGAGAGTGTTGAATCTATATAAACAGTGAAAAAACTAGTTTAAATAACACAAATCAAGATTTCACCCGAATTTTTTCTAGGGATTCGGCACCAGAAAGTCCAAAAAGTCGCACTAAAAACAACTCATATATATATATATATTATATATATATATATATATATATACTATTGTCTGATTTTTTGGGAAAGTTTTTACGGTGGGTTTTTTTCATCCAATTTCTCTAAATCTGGTAGGGATTGATTTGAATTAGAAGTTTTATGGATAATTTTCTATGCAATCAAAGGTGCCTAGGGTTTTTTCGAGGGTGTTGGATCCACCAAATTAATAGTGGAAAAACTTAGTTTTTAAATATAACACAAATCAAGATTTCACCTCAATTCTTTTCTAGGGATTCCGGCATCAAAAAGGCCAAAAAGTCGCACTAAAAACACTCATATATTATATATATATTATTATATATTTATATATATATATATATATTATATATAATGTAAAAGTTAAAAATGAAAAGAATAGAAGCTTGATCTTTCTTGACACTAGGTACATTGAGATTTTAAATGGATTTATACTGGTCTTTATTTCTTCAAATATATGTACAAATTATATGAGTAATTCAAACATTTGATTTTTAATCTTTTACCAAAATTTAAATTATATTTAGAAAGTATAAAACTCTTTAACCTTTATCTCTTGGAATATAATGTGTAAATTATATGAGTAGTTTGA
Source organism: Pinus taeda (assembly GCA_000404065.3). Classification (NCBI taxonomy): domain Eukaryota; kingdom Viridiplantae; phylum Streptophyta; class Pinopsida; order Pinales; family Pinaceae; genus Pinus; species Pinus taeda. The sequence continues at coordinate 16,369 of APFE030455159.1, read as the reverse complement.
ATATTTGATTTTTTGAAAATTTTATGATTTTATTTTCTAATTAGTTTTCAATAATTAGTTAGTTGTTTTCTAATCAACTTTGCTCAAAATTTGATTAGATGTTTTTCAATTAAGTTGAGTTAAAATATATCTTTATACTGAATAATTATTATAAAGTTAATAATTACTTTCAAAATGGTTCATAATATAATTCTTTCCTAAGACAAATTTTCTCTTAAGCTTCTAGAAAGACTATATGGATTTTCTTAATGCATAATTAAGAGTAACAGTTAAATGAATTTACTAAAAATATTTAATTTACTAAAATTGAAAAATAATAATCAACCATATATCAAAATCTTTATTCTTCTTATTAATGTAAAACAAATAATAATTATTATCAACATTCACATTAAAAATATTAATATGTTTATATTAAACACAATGTTTTTTCTATAATATATTATATGCATCTATTTAAATGAACACATTAATATGATTAATGTAATCTTAAAGAGTTATTGAAAATCATGGAACGGTTTTGGAGGAGCGCTCTGGTGTGAGGGTTTATACGCGCTAGCAGACGTTGAACTCCATGGAAGGGCGCAAAGGAGGGAGCTCCACTCCCTCCTACAAGCAGGTGGTGACAAGCCGAGGTAAGAAGCCAATAGAAGAGGTCAAAGGAACTGCTGAAGTAGGGAAAGAAAGCATGGAAGAAAAGCAGGAGGGAAATACAGTAAAGAAGAATAACAACACAAAAGACAAGGAGGAAGACGACAAGGAACATGGGCAAAAACCAAGGCATGAACGGGTCCATGTAAAACCAAAACCGAAGTCAGACCCATACTAGTATTGAACGATCTTGCTTTGCAGGCACACAGGGAACACATGCAGACATATGCTATCATATGTAAATTCATGGGAGTATGGCCCACAGAAAAAGCATTACAGACATGGATTTAATATCATTAGAAACCAAAAGGAAGCAGTGACCTACATCTTGGGTCAAAGGGATTATTCACTGTGGTCTTCACAAATATTGAGGATAAATACAAAGTATTTGAAGGGGGGCCCTACTTCTTTGCGGCTGCTAGCCTCTACATGAGGCCATGGAGGATGAACTTTGTCCCGGAGCGGGAAACATTTACCTCGGTTTCGGTTAGGGTAAGGCTTTACTCCATTCCTCTTGATTATTGGCAAACAAAGTCGTTAACAACCATAGAAAATAAATTAGGACGTTTTGTCAAAGCTTCTGAAGCTACCAGAAGGGGAAAATACACTTGCTTTGCACGAATTTCTATGGAAATGGATCTATCAGGAGCCCTACCGGATGAGGTTATTTTGGAGGTTTATGATGAAGAATAGGTTCAAACAGTGGATTATGAACATATTCCTTTTAGATATCGCAGATGCCATGAGCATGGACACCTTTTCAGAGATTGCCCTCTCAATAAAATAGAGAATAAGAACAAAGCTATTGTTTGGTCAATTTAGTGTGTCCTAAATTGCTATATAAATTGTCAATCCAAGAGTCGTAAACTGCTGAAGTGAAGTGCACTATATATGCAAGATAACCAATTTCTTACTTCTTTGTCGTTTTTGATTTTTGGTTTGTTTTTGGGTTTATCTTCTTGTTGATTCCCTAATGTGAGATGGCAATTCTAAAAGTCAAGTATGGATATAAGTGTTCAAGGCAATGATGACCTTTAAAATAATTTACAAACTTCAAAGTTTTCAAAAAGGTTTTCAAACTTGCAATGATGAAATCAATTACTAAGAGAAAATAAAAATGTACCTAATTAAACCAAACAGTGAGCTAGTGACTATGAAACCCAGTATCCTTGCTGTTGTATAAAAAGAAAACTGAACTCAAAGCAATTCAAAAACTGTAAGCAAAGTAAACTAAATCACATTACATCAACTCATATTTTGACCCCTCACCATTCGACTCGCTCTAGCTATAGGAGGTAATCATAAGCAAATTGAGTAATCTGATATCTAAATTGCATAAAATGAAACTAAGATCAAACTACGCATTCATACTTCAATCCCTCACCATTCGACTCGCTATGGCTATAGGAGGTAACTAAAGAATGATATGAATAGTCTAATATCTATCTTGTAGAAAAGTAAATGAACAAAAGCAAAGCTAAAGAAACAAACAATACTGAAATTAGAAAACAAATCAGCAGAAAGGACAAGATAATTCCATCATGTCATTAGTCATCAAAACCTATATGCACTGTCCGAGCTTCCTATTAGAACCTGAAATGCAAACACTGATCAGTTGACAATCAATTAAAAGCATAAAAGAAGCTATGGACAGCAAATAACATAAATACCATGAGCATGATAATATATACACCAAACATCTATGGTATCAAGAGCGTAAAATGAAGAAAAACATAAAGCTATACATCAACTACAGGACCTTGGTGTACAGGGGCCCTCTGCAACCTCGGTCAATGAAAACCAATCATGGATTTGAACTCAAAATTAGTGTCTTCTCATATATTGCAATGCAGTCATAAAATAGAAACTAAGTCTTGGCTCAATGGCTCGTACAAACAATCAAGATTACACAACAACAGCTAGCTTATACACATATGAAGATGCGTTATTTATAGCTGAAAATACATAGCTAATTCATAAGGTCTGCGCTGGTAGCCAGACACGTAAAAGACCATAATCGAAAATTTAGCAGCATGGTAGCCGTGGGAAGTAAATCCAAGGAGGTGGTTTGTTGGATTCGGTCCACGAGCAGTCCCTAGGTGTTAGCACACCTCCTAAAACTCAAGACCTTGCCAGGCAATCCTCCTCGTGATGAAAATAGAGTCGTGCCACCGCAAAACTCCTTGTGTTGACCACCGTTTGACCGACTTTGACCGCGAGCTTCTGTGGATGATTTGGCTGAACCAAGGGGACACGTTCCATGTCCACGTCCTTTGTAGCTTGCCCATGTGGCTGAGTTCTTCAATAGACACTTGTAGCATAGAGTTTAACAAAAAGGCTGCAGAAACTGATTCTCGCTGCGGAAAGTGACAGATTCCGCTGCTGGTTGAACAAAAATCTAAATCAAACAGCAGTCACAAAACATAGTTAGGAAACCATTTATCTGCTCATTTTAAACTAATATGTAATGATTTGATAGCTTAGAGGTTCAGGTAACTGGAGAAAAAGGCTAAAAAGGGATGTAGGGAAGATGTAAGTTTGGGACTCAACACTAACTATTCTTCCTTCCTTTAGTTGCATGACTCTCTTCTTTATTAGGGCCTCCTTTTAAGCTTGAATCTTTCCCTTATCTTTCTGTGTAGGTTGGGACAAGCTCCCATTCTAAATAGTACCTTTGAGTAGTTTATATATCCCTTTAGATTTTCTACATCCAACCATGTCTCAAATTAATATTCCAATCTTTACCTACGTTATTGGCAATGATTCCTTACAATTAATTGAGGATTATATCTATAAAATGATGTGTCTCCAATTGGAAATTCATTAGGGTGTAAAATTCTACCCACACTTCTTTCATTTCCTTACATAAGGGAATTTTGAGGTCTAAAATAGGCCTCCTCGGGAAAATAATAAAATAAGAATTTGAATTTTTAAAGAAAGAAAAATATTTTTTCATTTAATTGTATTTTCATCTTATCTCCTTATAGGTTTACTCAATTGTCAAGTGTACACACACATTGGATTCATAATTTAATTCCACATCCAATGAGTACCGACTTTTTTTTCTTTTCCCTACAAAAATATTTACACCTAGGGATGACATCATGTTGATGGGGCCTTTGGGACAATGTGTCAACTAGGGGATGTGACCTTAACCAAAGTTATTCACATACCCTATTCCATTTGAATATCCACTCTTGACACGTTTAGAGGCTCGGTTAGCCTATGAATCTCTTCCACTTGCGAGGGAAAGAGAATAGGGGAATTTTAAAGTAATCGTAAATTTATATATTACATGTACCTAGAGTTAATGTTTTATGTCAATATATCTAAACTATAGGTTACTCAACTAATATGATATAATACAATAATAGATTGATATACAATGCTAAAATACAATGAATGATATACCAATTATATAAGAAATATAATACAAAAGAAAAGAAACCAAAAACTCATATAAATGGTAATAATGAAGAATGAATTATATGTTATTTGTACAATGTTGTATATTTGAAATGCAAATTGAATAGCTAAATTTGAATTATAAATGCAATTATAATTTTGATTTAAATATATTTTAATGTGATATTTTGTAAAAGACAAAAAACCATAATCGTAAAATTCCTTGATCTTTTAGACAAACATAGAATAGTGTGGACTTGCTTTCATATTTCACATCAATTTTTTTTTTATTTTATTTTTATTTTTATTTTATTATTTTTATATTTAATTTATATTTATATTTATTTTTAATTTATTTATTTTTTTTTTTTTTAAATTAAGACTAAATCTATTAAAGATACAAAAAAAATGTTACATGGAGGCAATGGCCTCTGCAAAATCTGTCTTAGATTTCTTACCCAATACTAGCAAATAGTAACTAGAAGGAAGACTGCCCTCAAGGGGAAACCAGTCCAAAAAACTTGATAAGAGCTACCCACGCAGGGGAACCAACTTGTAAATCCCAAGTTTGAGAGTTTTTTAAGCAAAAAAAAATCAAAAAAAGACCCCATATAACAGCAATTACAGCTAAAAATTACAAAATCGAACCTTGACATGGACACTGGGTGTCTGAGAACCTGACTACTGAGTCGAAGCTTGCTAGGTGTCAACCGTGGGCAGGGGTTCCTCCACGATGAGACACTTGTAAGCATAGGAATCTTCAACATCGTGGTGTTGACCACTGGTCGTGGCTTCCATCTGTGGCTCGCCACTTGGAATACTTGTCGCGTCTGCCATCTTCCCATTACCACGTAGGATGTTGGTCGTCCTATTCATAGCTTCTAGATCAGAGTGTACAGCATCCATCCTGTTCAAAGCGTCGCCCTGAGGGCTGCTATCATTTGTGTTTCCCTTGCTAGCGCCAGTCCTATCTGGAACGATGCAAGCCAAGGCTACAATGCGTTGTGGCTCTTCTATGAAGGCTATAGAAATGGTGGCGATTATACAGGGGCGATCTAGGGTGAATCTGAATTGAAATTGGGTGGAATGATAGTAGTTCATAATTGGCACAGAATCAGCATGGGGGAGCTGGGTTTCTGCATTACGCCGAAGGCCAACCCTCTGCCACTCCAGGTGTGGGGATACTGACTCGTGCCATGGGCAGTGGTCGAAGGCAAGGAGGAATCCACTTGAGTCGAGTCTAACGGAGACAACGGTCGAAGGCAAGGAGGAATCCCTCTGTTGCTACCCCTGCAGCTTCTCATTATGTGCCTCAGGTGGGGCATATTCTCTTGGTAAATTTTGGTATGTCGGGTGCTAGGAGGAGTAGGAGAGGGGATGGAATGGTTCAAGGATGCAAGGGAGTGAGGAATTCGATTGCCAGAGGCGGAATTGAGGGTTGGGGCGACAATTATGTAGCAGCAAAGAGGGTTGTGCGAGAAGTGAGCTCCTTCGATCATCTCAATGCACCAAAAGGGCTAACATCATCTCCCTGTGGTTGTTTGAGAGTTAGGTTCTGCCGCAGCGGGAAGGCAGTTCCAAGCCAGGGGAGACATAACAGGGGGAAGGCACTCAACATTCTCCATCTTAAGGACTAGAAGTAGGTAGCCTCGGCTCTCACCTGTCATTAATGAATTTTGGCTTTTAGGCAACATTAAAACACCATGAATTCTGGTGGTGGGCATCTTGGTAACAACGTGGGTGGCCCTGTGGCTATACCACTTGTCTGTATAGATGAGCCGCACTATACTGGCATCATTAATCACCCGCATTCGAGGGGGATTCTGTATCTCTCTGCACCAGATTGATGCATTCCTGTAAATGAGAGCTATCATTGAGAATGTCAAGCAAGCCAGCATTTAGGACTCGATCACTATTCACCCCTAGATTTGCTAGGAGATCTGCCACTTTATTTCTTTCCCTTTTGGTGTGTTGGAAAGCGATAGCTCTATTGGTTAAGAGCCATTTGACAATGAGCTCTAAACGAGCTGCTAATCTCTAGCTACTAGTGATCTTGTGGGCATGGGTACCTTGGAGAATGTGATTGACTATGGTGATAAGGATTTGAGAGTCTCCTTCAATTATTATTGGGAAAAAACCATGCTTCTGAGCCAAGCACAATCCCTACCATAGTCCTTCTAATTCCACTGAATTGTTTGTATCCCACCCTATTGATCCATAGAAAATCAGGAGAGGAATGCCTTCATGATCCCTGAAGATTCCTCCATAACCTGCCTTACCTGGGTTGCCTTTAGAGGCTCCATTAAAATTTAATTGTACCATTCTTTGGGAAGGAGGACTCCAATGACTTGCAACATTGGAATTTTGAGCGATGTTGCTAGCGTACTTGTGGATCTGGGTGATATAAAGATGCCAATTATCCCATATATTCTTCTCTTGAGGAAGGGTAGGAAAGTCCTCTTGATGAAATATCACCCCCCTACTCTTGCCACCTGATCTAAACTTAAACAAGAACACAAGAATTATAGATATAACCATAAATATGGAGATACAACAAAAATAACACCTCATTTCATTAATATCAAATACTGAAATATGCTTACAAACAGAATGGAAATAAAACTAGCTCAAGCGATGGTAGCTTATCTCTTAGAAGAGATGTGCTAGCTACATGCCTCTGAACTATGTTACAATGGGTCTTAAGGGTCTATTTATTATAGAACAACAAGGGAAAACCCTAACCCCAGGAGATGGAGCGCCAACTTCCCAGGGTCGTAACTTGGTCATATTATCTTTGTTTAGTGCATATGATACATTGCTGGAAAGATCTCTTTGAGTAATACAGGATTTGTGACAGTTCTCTACCTATGGTTATGGGCTTGTTGCGGACCTAAAAAAATGTTTTTTAGGGATTCAAAACTACTCCGGAAGTTCAAAACCCGAAAAACTGCCAAAAATAGTAAATGTTGCAATAAACAAGGAAATCGATGAAACCGACTAGAGATCTAGGTGGAATAGGCAGGTGGCCAATATCCACCTGGATCATTCCTCCCTCCTTAGTAAGAAATGGTCCCCATTGCGTGCAAAGCCTCCATGAGGTGAGAAAACTTCTATTGAACCTAGTCCCTGGTGAACCACTTACCTTGGTGAAGGAGTTGGCCTTCTTTGACATCTCGATATAGTTGGATCCTCTGTTGATGAGTGTTCTTGATCTGTGTGTCCATGATTTGATCATTTGTGGCCTGTTCCATGTAGTTTGATTTTAGGTCTATTGGTGTGAGTTATTTTGCAATGTCGAATGTGTCCAACAATGGTGGAAAGTATGACTGTAAGCGGTCTACAATGAACACTGGGTGTAGGCCAAGGAACGGTGGAATGATGAGCTCAAAGGCATTGTCCCCAACAATCTTGGTGATGGTATATGGCCCATATCGAAGTGGGCGAAGCTTGCAGTGAGGTTCAACGAGGTTCTCCTTCCGCAAATGTAGCCACAACTTTGTCACCCTGCTAGAACTTATGCGGCACTCAATGTTGATCATGACACTACTTGTACTTAGCATTGGCACTGTCCAATATAGCATGGAACTGCTGATGGATGTGTTGAATCCGCTCAATGAATTTTTTAGCCCTATCAGCTTCGGATTAGACGTGAGCCTAATTTGCCTGAGTGGCTGCAAATAATATAGCCACATCAATGGGACATAATGGTTGGAATCCCAGCCCTACCTAAAAACGGTTATGGCTTGTTGAGCTATGGAGAGATATATTGTAGTTGTTTTGGACATAGCGGAGGCTTTCATCCCATGTTTGTGGATTCTTCCAAATGTACATGCACAGAAGGTGTACAATCATCATATTGATGACCACTGTTTGGCCATCAATTTGGGGGTGGAAAGTCATGGACATAGTTATTTAGGTATTGAGCATCGACCAGAGACTTCACCAAAATGAACTTAGGAATTTTTTGTCCTGATATGAGGCAATGGAATTTGGGATCCTAAAGTGTACCCACACTCGCTCAAACAAGAGCTTAGCAGTGGCCTTTGTTGTGATTCTCTTCTTGTAGGCTGCCATAATGGTCATCTTAGAGAATCCATCAATGACCACGAAAAGGAAGTCGTTGTCATGCTTACTAGAAGGAAGGACCAACATGTAATCCATGGAAATGGATTCCCAAGGTCGAATAGGAGTAGGCAGAGGAGTATATAGGCCTTGCTTCTTGATGTTTGGTTTGGCAATGGCACAGGCAGTGCAGGATCGAATGTACTTCCCAACATCCTGACAAAGGTTCGACCAATAAAAATACTTCTGTAGTACTTCATTTTCTTTCTTTACTCTAAAATGTTCAGCAAAATAACTGTAGTGTGCCTCCCAAATCATCTTGGCACACTTGCTTGTAGGAACACAGATGTGTCCCAAGTGGCATAACAGTGCATCCTAGAGGTGAAAATTTGGAACTTTCTTACCTTCTAGGAGTGTCTAGTATGTGCTGTTGAATTCTAGATTGCTCTTATAAATAAGTGGCCACCCCAAAGTCTCGTGCACACGGGAGTCGAGCACATTGATCAGTGCCATGACTGGTGGTTGGTTGATGTAGTGTGCAACATTATTGATGTTTCCCTTCTTGTACTTAATTTTCAAATGGAACTATTGCAAGTATGTTAACCATTTCTGATGGCAATCATTCTACAACTTCCCTTGGTCTGTATGAACTACAAGGGTCAATGGTCTGTGTGGATGACCATTTCCTTCCCTAGAATGCAATGCTTCTATTGATGACATGTCTGCACAATTGAATGCATTTATTTTTCATAGGTGGGATACTTTCAGACTGTGTCTGAAAGTGTCTCACTATGGTAAGCCACTACATGCCCCTGCTAAGTAAGAATTGCAACAATAGCATAATCAAAGGCATATGTCTCAATCTCAAATAGTTGTTGCAGGTCTGATAATGTGAGCACTAGTGCGGACCAGATGTGATGCTTCAACTCGGCAAACGCCTTATGTTGGGTTTCAGATCAAAATAACTTTTCTTTTACTCTGCCCTTGGTGACTTGACTAAAAGGCCAAGTGATATGAGAGAACTCCAACACGAACCTGCAGTAGAAATTGGCAAGACCCAAAAATCTATGGAGCTTTGTTAGAGTGGTTGGGGTTGGCCAATCCCGAATGACTTGTATCTTAGTTGGGTCCACATGCACACCCTACTCATCAATGATGTACCCCAAATATTGAACCTGAGTCATGCCAAAAGTGTAGTTCTCCAAATTGGCACATAGCTTGTGTTCTCGCAGGGTTTGGAGGACCTGTCGAATATGGTGGAGGTGGTCTTCCCAACTTTAGTTGAAGATCAAGATGTCATCTAAATAGACCACCACGAATGCATTAGGGAAGGGTCGCAAGATTTCGTCCATCAATCTCACAAACTTTGCAGGGGCATTCGTCAACCCAAAAGGCATGACCAACCATTTGAAAATTCCCTCCTTAGATTTGAAGGAAGCCTTCCACCCATCAAAGGGTTTGATAGGCACCTGGTGATAACCAGACTTCAAATCAATCTAACTAAAATGTTTTTCCTCCTTTAGCTGGTCCAAGAGGTCATCAATATGTAGGATTGGGTACCTATTTCGTACAATGATCTTGTTCAATGACGATAATCAATATAGAGTCTCTAGGTCCCATCCTACTTTTGTACCAATAAATCTGGCTCCCATATGGTCATGAGCTTGGCCTGATGTACCCTTTTTGCAACAACTCTTGAATCTGCCTCTTGATCTCATCGTTCTCCATAATATAGTGTCGTAGGTCAGTCCATTGGGTAGCGGCATGCCTGAGGTTAGATCGATGGAGTGATTGACCTGACAGTGAAGATACACCCCCACAGGTGAGTATAAAATGTCCCTATACTCCTCCATGACCTTATCTATTTGTTGATATTGTTTGAAGGAGCCCTGTCTAGAAGTCGTGGCCACAATATTATTCTTTCCCTGAGGGCCAATAATAAGGAAAACAAATTTCCTAGTCTATGAAATGATCTTACTACATTTCTTTGCAATGATCAAAGAGATAGTGGTAGGCGAGGCTACCTTCAGTGTCTTGTACAACTTTTTTCCTAAAGTAATAATCACATAGTGAGGTCTAGACTCATATAGTACATGTCACTTCCACAAGTATGGTTTTCCTAATAATACATCACAGACTTCAATAGGAGAAACATCACATAGTACCTCATACGTGAAGGGCTTGATGCTGCAGGGAAGGCAACACTATTGGCTAACTCGAAGATCTCATCCTTGGTGAAGCCACCTGATGGTGTATGGTTGGATATTTGTTGTAGCGGGTAGGCCTAGATGTAGGAATTTATAGGGTAAGTTCCTCAGACAGAACACCAAAGGACACCGCTCACAAACAGATCATAGATCAATACACCAGTATTTTTGATGTGGTTAAAACCCTCAAAGAGGGAAACAGTCCATGGCCTGAGCCAACGCGGCCACTTCAGG
>APFE030455157.1:0-15424 GCA_000404065.3 Pinus taeda | reverse complement strand
AGAGGCAGAATACATGGCAGCCACTCATGCAAGCAAGGAATCAGTTTGGTTGCAGAGTTTGTGTTCAAGTATGGGGTTAGTACAGGGAGCTATAAGGATATACTGTGACAACCAAAGTGAAATTTTCTTGGCAAAGAGCCCTGCATATCATTCAAAGACAAAGCACAATGATGTTCAGTATCACTTTTTGAGGGATATGATAGAAGACAAAAAGGTGTTTCTAGTAAAGGTGGACACTTTGAAGAATACTGTAGATGCATTGAAAAAATTTGTGAGCTTTGAGAAGTTATCTTGGTGTAGAGAGACAATGGGTGTTTGAGGGCTAGAAAAATGACTAAGCCCTCTTGTGGCCCCCTGTGGAAAGAAGACAACAAGTGGGAGAATGTTGAGTTGCATTATATTCTTTCCACGACTCGCCCATGTAGTTAACCAGGGGGTTAGAGTGGGGGCGGTGCCCCCCTTCATTGTGCCGATTGTGTTGCTGGGGGGAGGGGGGGTCACAGGGGGTTTGAGGCATACCCGTAATCCCACTTTATGGGGTCTGGGGCAGCGCCCCAGGAAATTTTGGTTTTAGACCCTATGTTAAGATGGGTGGACCCACCTATTGTATTGTGCATGATTTTCGCACATGTTTTTGGACGTGATGGTTTTTCGGTCCATGGTATTGGACGCGAAAGTTTTTGGTCCATGGTATTGGATACATCGACATGTATAAATATGTATTATAACATTGAAAGGAACATAATGAAAAATCAAGCTGGTAGTCCCAGTTTTGGGATCTAGGGGAAAATATCTGTGTATATGTGTTTTATATGTTATGCTCTCACATTGTTTATTTTTTGTGCTTTAGAATTCGTATGCAGGTAATTTATGTACGGGGTTAAAACCTACAGTACCAGTCTAAGAGGTATTATGACAACAAGGTTAAATAATTTCAGGAGAATAAGTTAGGGCATCTTACCGTTGATGAGTATACCAACAAATTCTTATGAAGATATTTTTTAAGGATTCAAATATTATTCTTATCCATAGTATTATAGGCAACTACTCTAGTTTTAAAATTCATACAAATAGAATGTAGGTGAATATTCTATAAAAAAATAGGTAATTTACTATTAAAATTGGTAAATTTTTGGCGAAACATATTTCACTATATATGCACTAAAATTGCTATAGTGGAAACCTTAAAGTTTTATAACACTTTTACTACTTGTGTAGTATTGATGACTGTGATCTCAAAATGGGATATTTCACTCTTGGAGTCAATTGTGTTGCTCATTCCACTCCCCTAAGAGGTTGGGAAGCTTAAACTACTACCATTTACCAACATAAAATTCCTTTCTTCATGTTCATAGATTCAATAATTCCACTAGTTATAGTTTTCTCTATGTGCACCACATTGTATAACATTTTGGTCTAGTATTCTTTTGAATACTTTATTGTTGCTAGAAAATTATTAGTATTTATCATGAAATGGTTAACAATGCCATTTTACAAGCCAACAATACATATTTAGTAGTTGTTGCCAACACATTTTTTTTATTGTAATCTAATTAAATACATTTTCATAAGTGACGAAGAAATTACCTTGTCGTTAAGTATGGAGAATTTAGAGCTTCTGCACTTCATAAGAATGGTTATATATTAAGATCTCCACCACATAAAGAACAATCCAGTGGTGAACAAGACTGTAGGTTTTATCTTGTAGGGTGGATTAATGAAAAATATGACTTTAATACTTCATGGATATATTAGTTTGCAATTCCGAAGACATAATTTATATTTTGAAATGTTTTTTTTAAAGTATTTCATAGATTTATTGATTTGTAAATCCAAGGACATAATTTATATTTTTCAATATTTCAATTGTATTAAAATGTAACAAAAATGGTAAACCCTTATACTTTTATATTTTATCCTCCAAAACCTTGAAACCATCCTGAATTCTATGACACCATAGGGGAATGATGTCATCTATTATGTTATGCCCAGGAGACTTAGCCCACCGAATACATGAGCACTAGGTTCACACTGACACATTTTTTGTAGTATATATAGTTTCATGATTTAAAACAAGTATTGAATCCAAAACTCGATTGTGTCCCCTAGGTTCTATTCCCTCTTCTTTGTTGGATGGATTCCATTAAAGAATTGCATTTCTTGTTCATTTTATTTGAATACCATATTTACACAACAAATTTACATAAAAACAATTTTGTAAGATACATGGTTTCTAAGATTTTTGTGTTCATGTCATTGTTAGCCTTTGAGATTATTCCAAAAGTAATTTCACATATCATGTGTAAAGATACATTCATGTACTAATGACAACAAGATTTTTGGTTTTTGTTTCATTGTGTGAGGTTGGAAGTGTTGTCCATATTGCCTTCACATGTAATACATGTGTATATGATCATGTAGAAGTGAAGCATGGCTCCCATGCTCTAACTTGAAGGGGACTCTTATTTAGGAGGATATTTGCCATTTTTTACTTTATCAATATTTTTTCATTAAGTAAAGATTGTGGATCACTTGTTGGAAAACAAATTAAATAGTTACTTTATAAAATAATATGATGTTGATGACTAAACTTGACCAGATCATCATTTAAGAAATCACCTAGTTAGGATCCTAATTAGATGCTTTTCTGTTTGGGATAGCGATTTCAACCGATTAAATGGCCCTGGTTACAATTGTGGGGTTTTTCTCCAATGAATGGAGACTTATTCAAAATAATGAATTGAATGGGAAGTAATGTAAAGAATAGGTGACTTGTTGTAGCGAGTACAACCACCCTCCAAAATTTTGCATATGCTTCGTTTTGGAGCCTCCCTTCTAAATCACAACAACTCATCTTGCACTAATCTAGGTACTTGTGCTTTGACTAAGCTTTATTATTTTCATCTTGGATTGTATTTTCTCACTTAGCTATTTTTCTAACCCACAAGACAATATCTTGACTTGGTCTCCAATAGTGAGAACTGTACAATTCTTGAGGAAACTAGCCTTGCTCTTGGGAACTACACAGTTCTGACTACCCATGAGCCTTGAGCTTAGGAAATGCATAGTACTGGATGGAAGTTAGCCTTGAGCTAGGAAATTGTGTAGACATGAGAGGCAACCCAAAGCCACTCGACCTAGAAATTGTGCATAACCCACTGTGCTCAGAAATTGTTGAGTGCATGAGCTAGAAAGTTGCCCAATCCTCCCTAGGATTGTTCAATATTTCCAGGCAATGCATGGCATTTTTTCTTGAAAAGAAAAAAATAAAAAATAAAAAATTATCCCTAAAAATTAGGGATCTATTTTCAGTAACTTGAAGGAGGAACTTGAGTTATTTTGGAAATTGTCGCCAAGTGTTGCTTTTTCCTTGATTTGTGGCATACACATCATAAACCCTAATTTAACCAAATCTATTTAATAGACACTACTGGAGCTCATTTTCATAGTCAATTTTGGAGCTCTAGCATTCTTGAGGAGATCAAGGAACCTTCGGTGCAATTGTTGTCACTTTTCAAGGTGATTTTTTCTTTTCTAGTCTTAAGCTACTTTTTCTGTCGCTTTTTGTTATTTAGCTTGTGAGAGTGATGTTTCACTTGTTTATTTGAAAGAATGCTAGAATTTTAACAAGTTTTAGCTTGTAGAAGTATTGTTTCAAGTTTTAGATTTACTTTCCCAAGTGTCTCTTGTGCTTTCCCATTTTTGCGCTAACGGTCGCCATTATGGCTACTCCCTTCACATGCTTTGATTTTCCTTTAGTTTTATTTATTCTTACATTTGTTTCACTTGCATGCATCAACACTTAGTCAGATCTGCACTCAACATCGTGCCATCCTTCAGATCTACTTGATTTTCACACTCCCCATGGAAAAATATGGGTCTCTTGACCCGGATTGCACACTTCACTACATGCACTGTGCAATCTAGGAGCTCAAGTTCTCTGCCTTAGATTCTAGAACTAAATAGAGGTTGTCTTGGCCTGGCTCCAACTATGCAATGTGTAGTTTTAGGATCCAACTCCTAGCTTATCCATTGAGACTGCGTAATGTGTAGTCTCTCCCAACCTTAGTGCAAGACTAAACTACGCATTGAACAATTCCAGTCATCAAGATTCCCGAGTGACTTATGGGACTACGCAATGCGTAGTTCCCATAATTAGCCAGTGACCTCTATCAACCAGAATTTCACAATATTTCCAATCATGAGCTCGACTTGTTGCTTGATCTTGTCTTGAATTTACTTTGGTTTTTAAGCTGACATTTTCTTGCCATGAGTGTCCTCTTTATCCCACACGTACAATAGTTGTTGATCATCTCTCTAGAAATTACAGTTAACATGCTATCCAAGAGAGTTGAATCAAAGGAAATGGCCAAGATAAGTACTACAGAAGAAGTTGAGCAGATATCAGTTGATCTACCTGTTTATGCAGATACTTAGTTGTTCATTGAGAAGGGTATAACATTAACATGGTAGTAAATCAAAGATACTTTTGCAGAGGACTTCAAGGACAAATTAGAGGAACGACAAGTTTATCTTAGTATCCAATGGTCAAGCTTATACAAGGTTGCATGCAAGTACCTCGCCTTCCCATGCGCAGACATTATTAGCTGGATTGTCTCACACATAGATGAACAGTCTATGACATTAACCAGTTCTAGCAGGATAGATCATGCCACCTTTAGGGCAAAGCAATCTCAACAGATGTATCATTTGACCCAGCCAGCGAAGCGCATGGGCCCATTTTTCTATGCCACCCAAGGCTTTGTGAACACTAGAGATATCATCAAGCATTGGCTGAAAGAGCTGTCAAAGTTTAGACAGACACCTGCTCATGTTTACAAGACTAAGTCCCTCAGGAAGGCTTATTGATTCTTGATCATCTTTGCCTGCATAACAAATGGTCAAGAGAACACAAAAACCTTTCCTGAAGGGTGGGTAGTCGTATTGGACCAATTGGTGAGTGATGGGAAGCCATTCAACTGCTCATATTTGTTGGCTCATCAATTGAAGATCCATGTGACTGAAACTTAGAATCCAACCAAGAATAAGCAAGCAATATTTTACATTTCTGCATACTTACTTGATGCAATCTGTGCCCAACAATAGTTCCCTAGCATGAGATGGACATAGACACCAAAAGAGATAGTCGTCAACATCTATTGCAAGTTGATTTTCAAATGCAGCTATCGAGGAATGATAGAAAAGCTAACTGACCATTTCATCATCCTATTATACAAGCTCATCTTCGAGCAAGATCCACCTTGCATGTCCCAAGAAGCAATAGTGGCAATAGCAAATATTGTAGATTGGTATGCCTCACTAGGTGGCACCTTCATCAGAGGGTTTGGTGGAGAGAATCCTTCACATGTGCTACCAAGGTATGCCACTGAAGAGATGATCCTGCAAGAGGTCTCATATCACCTCTCCACAGGGTTGTCAATAGGACTACATATGAAGAAGAAAGCACCATGGCCTGCTCTTCCTTTGCAGATAATATTGTATGAGATTAACATCTTGAAGGATGTATATGACGGGGCTAAGGATATATTGAGATTAGAATTTGGCACCAAATACTTTAATCCTTATGATCCCCACAGTATGTGCAAGGATCACCATGCGAGGGTGTATTTTCCATGGATCCACAAGACATTTCACTGGCCAGAGGAGGACCCTTGGAGGTATTTCTCTAATGTCTCCAGAATCAATGATATGGTTAGCTTAGAAACAACTTGGAAAGCTACTCTGGAGACAACAACAACACAGGAGGCAACAAAAACAACAAATAGGTAGAAATCTAGTGGAGGGCAAGGGAAAGAGGAAGATTGTTGAGAATCTAGAGGAAAAGTAAAGCTGCAAGATGAGGGAAAATCCTATCACGGAGAAAGAAGTTTTGGCAGTAGAAGAAAGGTGGGTGCAACGAATAAAGAGAGAAGAGCGAAGGAAGAGAGAAAAGAAGAGGTTGTAGGAAGTAGAAATGAAGCTGCAGGAGACAGAGAAGAAGTTGATGGAAGAACAAGAGTTGATGAGGACAGAAAGAGAATATAAGAAGAAGTACGAAGAGGAACAAAGGTAAGGTGTGATGACTGAGCAAACAACTCCCATACAGGTTGATGAGTCAAAACAACCAGCAACTAAAGAAGAGGGTGAACAGATGCAGGATCGAGAGCTTTCTCAACAAATTGAGCAACTGATTGAATTGATAGACATGGAGTTGGAATAAGAGGAACAAAATGAATATACTGACCTGATGTTGAGAGCACCACAAGTCATCTCTCAGTCTTCACCACCTCCAGTGTCAGAACCAACACCAAGCAAGCAAGGAGAAGTTATTCTCCTTAATGATGATCTGGTCATGGATGTGTATAATCTATCGTTTGAAAAGTTGCAGAAGAGGATTGTACAGGTGTGGAGAAATCACTTTCTAGATGATCACTCATCACCTACATTCACCAAGGAAAGGGTGATAATTTTAGACATGAGACAACATCAAATTGCCCTTGCCAAAGCTAGCTTGGCCTATGCAGAAGTAACAAGATCAAATGTTAAGTACCTGACGGTCGAGAATGAACAAATAGAAAAGAACTTGCAGGCTTCTAGGCAAGAAGTATAACGAATCCAATAATCAACACAGAATGTAGTTTCCGTAATGGGAGAGATGAGGAAAGTGATACTCATTGAAGTTTCCACATGTGAGAGTACCATGCAGAAGCTCTATGACATATTTATCATTGTGCATAAATCAATTTTCTATGTGCATGGCCTACAACAATGGAGCAAAGAATTTGATAAAACTCTCAAAAACATACATACTGCCATCATCCATGTGCAAGAGTGGAAAATGTGGTACAAAGGGGCCCCACTTGACTCAGAAAAGAAGATGAAGCCATAAGTAGAGCTAGAGAATGCAAAGTTTCGGATGTTGATCTAGAAATACGATTAGCTCACCCCATTCATCAGTAACATATAGGCCTCATATGCATGGTTGCACAATAATTTGGATGTAATGGTGAGAACACATAAGATCCCATCAATTGGTTCCCTTACCAATGCTAAACCAAAGAACCAAGTCCAGTTAGATATCAATGAGTACATGGAGAAACTAATGAGAGAGGCCACCAGGGAAGACTTAGAATTGAGCACACATAACATGCATAAGTACATCGGTTGTCCTATCATGGTCAACACCATGCTACACATGGTTCATAACAAGTTGGATACACGTTCCAATGCCATATACCCAGATGGCATGGAGACGAGAGTCCACTTTTAGAAAGACACCATCAAATAGTTTGGGGACACCATCACATAGTACCAAGCTTGACATCAATATGTGACTGAGAAACACCAAGTGGAGGTTGTTGAATTAGTCTTTCCAAAAACTTCAGAATCATAGTGTTTTGTCTTGTTAGGCTGCTCTAGCCTATTTTGTCTTACATGGGTACATGTGCAAAATGTAATATTATTTTTAAATATTTTGTAAGTGAAATTCCAAGTGTTATTAGTGGAATGTGAAAGGTCATCATGTTATGTATTGAGTTACTTGTAAAGAAGTTGAAGAGTCATAAGGAGAGTCAAAGAGTCACAAATGGGAATGTCGAAGGGTCACCCCACCTTTTTTTATAAATAAAACCTCATATATCATAGAAAAGCCTTTTGGGAGCCAATATTTTGGCTAGGCTTAGGCTTAAAAAGGCTTGGGAGTATTTTGAAGAGCCTTGGCTTCTCCATAGCATAGAGCGAGTATACTGCTTTGGAGGAGCAGGTGTTATTCACTGTAATGTTCCACTATTGGGGCTAGTGGTCGTCAATGGTGTATGTATGGATGGAAATTTCACTTATAATAATAATATCAGATCCAACACACTTTCACATACATGTTGTTAAATGTAGTTGGACTATTATGGTTTCTTTCACAATGTATGCTATTTAACTTACTCATTTTCGTATGAAATACTTTGCATGCAATTGTTTGATTCTTGTTGAATGCTTGTTGTTGGATTAACTCATCACTTTAATTTTACGGACTATTTTTCATTTTAGCTTGTGATGTAATTCTGCTCGTGTGTTCCTTTCAATTTACCTATTATTACAAGCTTGTAAGGGGTGTACTTCCTTTTCCCCTCCATGTGATAGAACCTTCATGCATCGGACTTGAATCTTCGTAGGGTCAAACACTTGCTCTCACCTAAAGTTATCGTACTTACCTTTGCGCCTTACCGTGGTCAAGGCATTACATTGCAACACACTGCTGGGAATCCTATTCCAAACTATTTGATTTCTAGTTGGGACTTCATATCGGGGAGATCCCCTAAATCTTAGCGGGTCCAACACCGTCAACATAACTATAAATTAATAAAGAAAGAAAGATTGATCCCAAACTATATATATATATATATAATATATAATATAAAGAGAGAGAGAGAGAGAGAGAGAGAGCCCCAAGGGTTAGCTCAGTTGGTCAAAATCAATGCCTCGCCATCAGGAGGTCACAAGGTCCATTCTCGCTAAAGCCCCTAGGGTTAGACCTTGCTAGTAGGCCAAGGGGCATTAGCCCAGATTTTTCCGTGGACGTAGTGCCACTTGTTGACTAGGGTGTCTATGAACCACACTAAACACACACACATGCACACGCACACATATATATCATGTATTTATGTATATCAAATCGAAAAGACAACAATAAATAATAAATGTAAATATACTAGTTTATTTACTACAAAAATTCTAGTGTAAATTAAACAAAAATTCATTTAAATAATTAAATGAATTGAATTCATTCACAGTGTCCACACACCATCTAAAATATTAATGCCTCAATATGAATAAGAGTAATAGATCAACAATGATCAATTTCAATCATTGAATATTAAAACAAAAGAATAAATCTAATGATTTCAATAACAAAATGAGAAAGCAAATAAAAACAATAGTACTATATATGCTCTGCCTCTTTGAAACACGAAATCTAAGTGGTCCAGAACTTATATTAATAAAATAACTTTACAATAGTGCAAAGTTTACTTTCATAGACAAAATCAAAACCCTTTTTCATAGGGCCTTAATGTTGTTTAAATAATATTACAAAAATATGAAGGATAAATCTTTCGTTCATGATTTTCCCAACAATAAAAAATAAATGTCGCAAAGTAAAAGTTTATTTAGATGCCTTGATAAAAATAAATTATCATCCAGTTGGAGAAAATTCCAAAAGAATCACTATTGGAAGATTTCCAACAAACATAGACTTCTATAAAATGCACGAGCTGTCGGATGAATTGAAACTGAAATATACCTGCTTCCACAATCGGAAGTTCCTCTGAAATATACTAACTTTTTCATTAAATAATGGCTATGTGGCTTTACCAAATATTTTCATATGGATTCCAAGTCAACCTTCAGAATCTGATACATCTTGTTATGATATTCTTGTCTTTTTTCTTTCAACTTTTTCCAAAGTGCATCCGCTTCTGGTGGTTTGTCTTATGAAATCTCTAGAATTAAGCTCTATTTCTTTAAGCACCTGCATGATGGATTGCATCAATGGAGAAAAACTCTATTACACCACCTTAATCAATTCGTTGGAATTATGCAAATTACTTTTCCAAGTTTTAAGGACCACGTTCTTTTGCAAATTGTTGAGTCTAAGTAGGCCGGGAATGGTTCCTTTTTTAGTATTTTGCCAAGTAATTAACTCAACTAGTTTATTCTTAACTTCTTCATTTTTTGTCTCTTTATCAATCATGTCATTGAAGAGTGACTCAAACAAATTTTCTTGAACTTTCACGAGACTTAACGTGTTGTAGAAATGTTCCTATTCATAAAGGAATCATCGATTACATCAAGGGCTTCATGTTTGAATTTTTCTAAGTCCATTGTATTACTATTTGCTTCCTGAATTTGATGTTTGAGTGTAGTTAACTGAGTTTATTTTTATTGATTCATGACTTTATTGATTCATGAATTTACTCATTTCATTTTCCTAAATTTTTAACTCTCATTTCATTTTCCTAAAATTTTAACTGATAGTGGAATTGATTTTCTTGCTATGACAATTGTTGCTCCAATTGTTGCATTATATCATATTTCTATTTCAAAAATGCTATGACAATTGTTGCTCCAATTGTTGCATTATATCATATTTCTATTTCAAAAAATTCCTTTGATTTGATAACATGGTCAATGTTGGAATTCATGTAGAGGAAATAAGCCAAATCTTTAAAAATTTGATTTGGTCTAACTTGGTAGCCATCCCAAACTGTTTGTAATAGATCTCTATTATTTCTCTTGCATCTTTAATTTTTATTCTTATACTTATACTTTTAACGACCTTCTACTGACGACTTTAAAAGACTTCAATTGGGGGGAATATATTCCATTTCAATTGGTGATATGGAATTTGCCAATATTTATGTGTGTATTGTCACAAGGTATGGAACTAATAGGGGTTTTCAATAGGAAGTCGCTAATTTCCAAACATGTTTCACTGCAATCAATAACATTACAAGGATGAACATTTATCCGCTGCAATTCTACCTATTGTTGTGTAATTTTCTTAGGAGAAGAAGTTGGAGGGAGAACATCAAGAGTTTTCTATACCTTAGACATATATATTGTCATTTTCACAACTTCTTCAATTGTTCATGTATTTTAATTAAGGATGCAAATCTTCTAATAATTTCCTCTTTGAGAAGCTTACTAGCAACCTGTTATACAAAATTTATACCTACAGATAAGTATATCTTCCCTAGGTGAGTAGTTACACTTAGAACAAATGAAGTAAAGATGTTTAACCTTTTCCTACAATAAACAGATAAGATAAAAGAACTTAATTGTGATCCTTCGCTTCCTTTGATTCCTTTGAGTTGCTCTCGTCGCTCCCGCTCAAATTGAATTCACTCAATTGGTACCTGCCAACATAAACATAAGACGACAACAATTGAAGCATATGATCTATTTATTGTAAACAAATGGAATCAACAACATTTGAACATACATTCATCATAGATATAGACAAAAGTATTGAAAAAGGAATAAACAACTTTATTGATTGATAGAAGGAGAAGTTACACCCAATGTGGTTCGATCTCGTGTCACTCATCTAGCTTAGTCCAAGCCCTCATCACACCAATAGAAACATCAATTCAACAACATAACATTACTTTGAAAATGATTTCAAGTATATAAACCAACAATATTTCTCTATAATATCCAAGCTCGTTGGATCTATGATGGGAGGCCAATTTATAAATGAATGCAAGTGATTTTGTCATTAATATGGCATTGAATGGTTTTCCATAATTTGGTGATTAGTTTCCATGTCCAAAGGGATGAGAGGATATAGGATTAGATTATCCAAGGCTATCCTAAGTCAAGCTCATCTTGATAGGATAGGAGTTGGGTTCCTTCTAGAAGGCTCTAGAAAGGAGGAATATACTCAGTACCAATGAACATTTCAAGGATTCTTGCCCAATGTAAGCTTGAGTGGGCTTAGGTGCTCTACAACGTAGCCTTGAATGGGGCTACCTTCTCTGCAAGGCACTTACCCCTGACTAGGGGTGCATTGGTGACAAAAGGAAGCACTTCAACAGGGTTTGAAGTCAGGAAACTCTCATGGATGAAAGCACTCAACGAGGTGGCATGTCTAGGGCATGTAGCAACTGAATTAGAGTTTGATAGGCCCTGTTTACACTGATTTTATCATCGAGAGTGATGTGTCCAAATAGACCTATAACAGTTTCCCCCTAAAGCATGAAGTCAAAAATGATAATGTTGAGTGATATGCTTTATGATGTGATGAGGATGATCTGAAGCAGATGTGACCTGCATCAATTACAATACATAATATCATGATATCTTTGAGTTTTTCATGAATTTCTAAGGGAAGGAATACCCATGCTCAACATATAAAATTCTCATTACATGTACATAAATTAGATAGTCATCTACAGATATAGATCCCTGATAAGATGACTATCTGTGTAAAGCTATTGTACAAATGATTTAGTACTGTCCTGAAATTGCAACCCGGATGGATGAAACTATATCCAGGTCCTCTATCTTTCCCAATCATTTTCTCAAGTACGAGTCTAACCATATGAAAATGTGATTTGAAGTCGAACATGGGAAGACACCCTCTGATTACCAGCCAATGATGTAAGTTGTTAAAAGCTACGAGAGAAATCACCAGTAATGATAATGATTCTCAAGGTACTACATTACATTCTGCATGATGTGAATAGATGTTTTGATGTCAAACACCATACAAAGTCTTTCAATCAAAAGCCTGTGATGTCAACCTATCACCGGAAGTGAGAAAATTGTCGCTGATGTATGCAAGCCTCAAGGTACTAGAAGGGTGTTTCTAAGTCAACTTCCTAGATAATGTGCTAATGTCGACAAGAAGCAACTCATCGCAGGAGGGCCTTGATATATCCCCCATCAATGATACGAAATGAGTGTAATGATTTTGAAGACAGAATGTGATTGATGACATAATGTTTAGGAATGGCGATCATGAAAATGAAGGTTTATGAGTATTGCAAAGGATGAAGTTTACTAAGTGACTTCTCTTGAACATTTTGGTGACACTAAATGAATTGGCAGCATTGACCCAAAAAAAAGTGATGGATGGTGTGGTAGACCATAGGTATGATAACCATCAAGCAGATAACCCAACCCAAATAGTCATGGAGATGAGGTGAAAGTGTCGTTCAAGAGTGACTTGCTACCATAAAGTGATTTATCCCTTTTCCCATTTTCCCTAATCATTTCTAACCAGTACCTCTTTATTTTTTAACAATCTTGAGGAGGATAACATATGCTTGATGTATAATTCTACCCTTTAGGTGAATCCATTGCTATGTGATGTTTTAACGAGTCCAGTGAAGGTGAAACTCAGTCTTGTCATGATGGACAAGTTTATCGCTATTTGATGCTTTAACAAGATTAATGACAATGAGAACATGGTCCTTTTCATGTTTAGAGAGTTTGAAAAAGGACAAAAAGAAAACTCCACAAGTTCTTTTTCGTCAATTTTTATCTCAAGTCCAAAAACGCGTAAAATAGTACAAGAGAGAACCTATTGACCATGTTCAACCAACATATTCCTTTTTCGTAAGTAATCTATCTCAGTCCGGAAAAGGGTTAAACTTATACTGAGTAGATGTCATTACCAATCCGTTTACAAGCTAAAAAGGACCTTGCACGACAATCTTTTCATATTTTGAGAGTTTGAAAAGAGATGAAAGAGGACTCTAGGGGGGTTCTTTTTTCGATGTTTAACAGAGCTAGAAAAAGAGATAAAAGTATTCTTTGTGGTCAAAAGTACATTTTACAATTGTGCATGTCAAATTCACTATGTCAACTGTAAACCTGCTAAAAGAACCACCAAACAGATTAAACATACCTATTTCGTTGGTAAAAATAGGTAAAAACTATAGTTTATTCATTTGATGAACAAGAAATAACCATAAAATAAGAATTTACCAAGTCATTTTACCATTTAACATTTACCATTGAGTTTTGTGCTCTGAACCAGTTTTTTACCTCAACACTTCAAAAGCTGATTGCAGGAGATTTATGGATCAATCTTCGTGCTGTCAGGACTAGGTAGGAGATCTACCTCTTCTCTTTAATTTAAGTTCATTCTTTTTCAATTTTAGGCAAAAGTTTTAGGGTTTTGGGTTCCTTAGGGTAAATATATCACGCCCTAGGATCAACGCATCCTTATGCATCGAAAAATGCACTGCAGAGCAGTCAAACAGAAGGGAAACTACTTTGCATTGCACCGTCTAAAGATCAGGGGTGCGTTGTGTGCAGTTTAGAAATTTGATTCATCATTTCTACCCAAAATCTCTTTAGATTTTTGCATGAAATGGATCCTAACTAAGCCTATGGTGTAATTTTAGAACTTGATCGGTTCAGAGTGGCTATCATGTGGCATGAAAGAGAACATGAAGAACATGATATGGTTTCCCTAAATTATCCTGGTACTGTTGCAGCCCTCAAATATTGTGGGTTATGTAAATATTTTAGGTTATTTGGGATGACTTGGCAACAATTAGAACTATTGCAATTCTTGGCTCATTCATGGCATCCAGCGGAATAGGTTTTTCACATAGTGGACAAAGTGCTCCCTATATTGATCAATGATGTTTACTTTCTCATAGGATTGTCGAGACGTGGTGCCCCCATTTCTCTTTCAGGTTATGCCCATGGGGGTGAATTAGTGAGGGACTACATTCGACAATTCTATCGGCTAGGTTAATAGCATAGCAAAGATGGAAAGGTAAACATCAGGGATGTTCATGATATGACCTTGCGAACAATCCTCTTTACTATCACAAAGTTGGTGGGTAGCGTGGTACTTCACGTCACGAATAGATCATACATGCAGTATGCACTTGAGTGTATCGAGCTAACTATGTTCAATTGGTGTGAGGCTGTACTCTCTTTGATGAAAGAACAATTGACTAAAGTAAAAAGCCATAAGACGAAAAATTTTAGCTATGGATCAACCTTGATGACTTTTACTTTAGAGAGAATTCCATTGATGAAACCTTAGTATGTGACACTGAGTTTAGCTGGCCCTAGAGATCCACGGATGCAGAGATGGGTAGAGTTGATGGCTAGACATGTTGGTCAATCATCAATCTCATTTTATGCCGCATTCTTCAATTGGCTTCATCAACACAGTATTGTAATAGAGGAGCATCCATATGCATGGATGGATTTCTATAGAGATCTAGATTTGAGATTACTAGTGGGTGCTCAATGGGGTGCTATAGGTAAATTGTTCTGACTGTGTATTTTTTATTTTTTGAGTTTTTACATGTTTTTGTGTTTTTTGATGTTTTGAAGACTAAATTAAAAATGTTCTCATGTATACAGATGTTGGCACTATTTGACCAATGGGTCATCAATAAGAGGTCGGTGGACCAGTGGGGAGAAATGTCGGAAGAATAGTTCTCCAGGATTTAGATCTGATCGAGACATTGGTGGAGTTGTAGCATCATATAGAGGGGTTAACCCTTGGTATACCCGATGTTTGGATCTAGGAGTTACCGATGACAATACAATACCATACTATTGGTGTACCTAGTCGTTGGATGAGGCTATTACACATGATAGCTCAGACAATGACCTGTTAACATGAGCATCATTAGGTGTAAAGACAGTGTTCGAGAAGGATACCTGCAAGATGGTTCGAGGAGCACTGGTATTGATGCAGGAAGTTCAGATTGGAACTCTGTACAAGTTGCAAGGTAGCACTGTTGTTGACGGGTCCAATAGTTCTATGGTTCCTGAAAATGGAGCAGAAAATCTAGTGGTCTCTGGAGAGAAGACCATGCTATGGCATCAAAGGCTTTGACATATTGGAGAGAAGGGCCTTTGAATACTTCATGGTAAAGGTATGGTAGAAGGT
>APFE030455151.1:88170-104817 GCA_000404065.3 Pinus taeda | reverse complement strand
GATCAGAAAACACTTGATCTCTCATAGAATAATGTGTGTTTAGAGAAGGATTGCTCTTGTTTGGTTTGTTTGTCACTAGAGAGTCTTAGACTCCTAGGGAGGTTAGCTTTGTCCACAAAAATAACTCTTTCCGCATGACAGTATCTATTTGGTTTATCTGACATGGTACACTTGCAGGAAGATTGTTATGCAACTAGCTCACAAAATAGAAGGAAATATAGATCAACCACTTCAAAAGAAGCCTCTTTGAGGAGGAAACCTCCATTACATTTCACAAATGAACAATTCTTGGATGACACAAAAGACAAGACATCCTTTCTATATATAGGAGTCTAAGGGTTCCTAATACAATCAGAGCATACATAAAAATAATATTGTTGGGGCACAACAATAACGGTAGTGGGATTCTATGGGGCACAATAATAGCAACAAGGGAACTATATAGGCACAATAATACAATAAGGGGTTTTCACTAATAACAATAAGGGGTTACACTAGTAGTATAGGGACTTAACATGCCCCTATCCATCAAAAAGTGTTGTCATCAATGCTTGAGTAGTTCTGGATGCGATCATACCAGCGTTAATGCATCAGATGCCATCAGAACTCCGCAGTTAAGTGTGCTTGGGATAGAGTAGTACTGGGATTCTTCTGTATAAAATTCTCATTCACCCATGTGGAATCTTTAGTGGGTAAGTTCTTCTACTTGAT
The DNA here is from genome assembly GCA_000404065.3 of Pinus taeda. NCBI lineage: Eukaryota > Viridiplantae > Streptophyta > Pinopsida > Pinales > Pinaceae > Pinus > Pinus taeda. The sequence goes on along the minus strand of APFE030455151.1, from coordinate 104,106 downwards.
GAGATACTCTAAAATTGATCAATTTTGTAGCTGTCAGTTTCTTGGTTTTGTGACTACTTGAGTTTCCAATATGATTTTTCCTTCCTCGTCAAGTTCTAGCAATATTAGCCCATAGGGCTTTGTATTGATGGTGATTGGGTGTACTGTTAAGGCACTCCTTCCAATAGGTCACCGGTTCAAATCACCTATGGGTGCTTAGGTAGTATTATATAGAAAAAAAAAGTTCTAGCAATATTATTTGAACTAGTATATTCTCACCTATAACCTTCTTTAAGCATAAAACATGGAAAACTAGGTGCACTCAGGAAGATGCAGGAAGCTCCAATTTCCATAGTACCAATCTTTTGTAACACCTTGTACAAACCATAACACTTTGGTGATAATTTATTATCCTTATTAGCTTACTTGAGGGACATTTGTTTGTATTGTTGTAGTCGCATAAATACCCAATCACCTACATCAAAAATTCTTTCACTACGATGTTGATCTGCCTGTTGTTTCATTCTATTCTGCACCAAATTGAGGTTATCCTTTAAGAGTTTGAGAACTTGTTGTTGATGCTTGATGTGATCATCCACTGCTTGAACCTTAAATTTTCCTTTTAAATATGATGTGATGGATGGTGGCTGATATCCCAAATGAAGATCCAACTTGGTGAAGCTATTTTCTCCATGTAATTCATCCAATAATTCATCAATGACAGGAATGGGAAATTTATCTTTAATAATAAGATTGTAGAGATCCCTATAATCTAGACACTTGTGCCATGATCTATCCTTCTTGTGTACTAATACCACTGGAGTAGAAAAATAACTTTGAATAGGTTGAATTATACCAATCTCTAGAATTTATTCAACTAGAGGTTCAATTTCACTCTTTTGGGCACATGGATATCTGTAAGGCCTTCTGTTTAGGGGAACACTTCCTGGATTCAAATGAATAGCATGATCATGATAAAAAATAGGTTGGGGGCCTTTGGGAGTCTCAAATACCTTGGAATGATTGTCCAAAAGTTTTAGGAGATATGGAGAAATAGATGATTTCGATGTGTGAACCTCTAGTGAACATAATTGTGAAATTACGCCCAGTTGTGCTTTCTTTAGAAGCTTTATCATGCTATTGGAGCTGATTATCATTCCTAGTTTCTCTGTGATACCCCTTAATTCAAGTTCCTTTCCTTCCCAGAAAAAATTCAAGAAAATTCCTTGAAAATTAAAAGCTATTGTACCTAAAGATTGTAGCCACTGGACTCCTAGTACAACATCACCACCACCCATTGGAATAGAAAGAAATGAACTATTCATTGCATATTCTCCCATGGATAGCTTGATATTATTCCACTTTCTAGAGAAATTTATGGTTCCTCCATTTGCAAGCATCACTTGACACTTTGGTGCTCGATATAAGAATCAATTCAATTCCTTTGCTATCTTCCAATGAATAAAATTATGGGTTCTAACTGAATCAATCAACACTATTAGCTTTTTCTTCTTGATATGTATTTATATATTGAGAGTTCAAGGATTGGTAATTCCTGCCATGCAGTAAAAGATATTGTCATATTCATTTCTTCTTTATATAGCATTGGTTCCTAGTGTATATCCTCTTCTTTTGACATTTCTTGTTCCTTTTCTTCCTCCTCTTCAAAATCTATGTAAAATAATGTCTTCTCGGCACACTTATGACCTTTAGTGTATTTGTTATCACAACTGTAACAATTCCCTTTTTCTCTTTTTTCTTCCAATTGTTGTGGTGTTAACCTTGAAGGTTGTGGAAGGCTAGGGGAAGCAACACTTCCATCTTTCTAGTTGGGAGTGGTAGGCTTCCTTATTGCCATAATTTTTATTTCAAATTTTCTTGCCAACCTTAATGCCTTCTCCAATGAATCAGGTTCCCAAAGGAAAACCTCATGTTGGATGTTATCGTTTAAATTTCCTATGATCACATCAATTTTATGCTCCTCTGGAATATCTTTTTCCCTAATATTCAAATTTTGGAATTCCTCAATGTGCTCCAACATTGAACCCTTTTGTTTGAGATTTATCAATTGGCTAAAGAAGGTGTTTATTTTTGTATCCTCATAATGTGTTATCATTTCCCCCATAAAAATTCACCAAGTGACAATTTGTTTACGAGATCAAAACCATTGACACCATACAAATGGATTGGGTTCTAAATATAAAGTTGCAATGTGTACCTTTTGTGTGTTTTTCACATTATGGAGATCGAAACATTAATCCATCTATAATATCCATGTTATGGGATCCTTTCCATCAAAATTCCTCATATCGATCTTTGGAACATTGTGTGTCTTCAATCCAACACTAGATTCTATGGAATCATGATTGACATTTGAGTTTCCTCTACTACCTTTTTGCCATTAGGAAGCATTTCTTGAAGAAACTTTTCCATTCGTCCTTTCAAACCTTCCATGATTTCTTCAGATACTCAATGTTTACCTCTAAACAATCCATATTATATTACACACCATCAATATTAGCTTCCATGCCATTCACCAGCTTCCATGCCTTTCTTTAAACCATCCATCTTAGCTTCTGTTACTTTTTTTGAGAGTGAAATTTGTTGCACTTAGTCTCATAATTTTGATATATCATGTTGCATTTCTTCCTCTCTTCATGAGTCACGGTAGAGATTTTAAGTTTCTTACTTGGTGTTTCCATTTTCTTTCTTAGAGGCATCAATTAATGATAATTATGCTTCACTATTCCCTTTAAATTACTTCAAAATAATTCTTAAAAACAAACTTATGCAAAATTTTAGAAAGACTACACACCTTTTTCCGCTTTGTAGGAGCTTGATATTGAATCTGTTGTATCTTTGTAGTTTCGAATCTCCATGGTTTGAAATTGCCTCATGTGCTAGCACTCTGACTCTTCTTTCCAACCCCACAAGTTTGATCAAGAATTGATTCTCCAAGAAAGATTTATTCCAAATATTCCACAACGGCCTGATTATAGACTAGTTTAGTAGAGCGAGCTTGTATGAAGTGCCACGTGTCACTATTTGGACCTTCGGACCTGGAATCAATACACAAAAAAGTATAGTCCATCCTATTTCTGCAACATTTTATGAAGTTTCAATTTGATGCTTAGAGAGAATGTTATGACCATTTGTCCCAAGTCACTTATTTGAGATATAATTCAAGAGCTTGCAAAATCCCTAACTTCCTTGGATCATATCTCTGAACATATAACAAGACAGGATCCGAAATTTGGAATTGAGGTTCATCATGATCTTGGATCAAATGGATTTTAATTTCAACAATTGATACTATTGGAAATAATATTGAGATGGGGGTGAATCAGTATTTACAATTAAACAATAATTTTCAATTCCCAATCAGATTTATATACGCTACTTCAGTGAAGTGAATTTGCATGTGTATGCTACTATGATTAACAAAACTGGCCTATACCCAGAGAACTTATGATTTAGTCAATTTATCATGTGTTAACCTTTAATCACTTCATCAATATATAGTAAATAACATAGTAACCCATCACACATAAGTAGAACACATGAACACCAAGATTTAAGGTGGAAACCCAATGTGGGAGAAAAACCACCTGTTGCTGTCATCTTTGTCTTCTTTTTAAAAAAAATGTTTTCAATCTTGTACTAGTGTAGACTCATACCAGTACGCAGGCACCCACCTGCAGAATTCTACATCCTTCTCTCATTTTCCATCTTCTATTGGAAGGGAGCTACAACCCCCTAGCTCTTGTACTAGCTGATATGTTTACTAATATGTAAGCATCAACCTACAGAAGACTACGACCTTCTCTCTTCTTCCAGGGACCACATTTCATTAATTTTCAGACTAGATGCTCTTAGTACACAAAAATACAATATGAAGGCCTCGTTTCGTCAAATTTTCAAATTGGACCCATCAGAAACTTAAAAAATCAGACTGCATCAACCAACAATAAGTTAATCTGAACCATCAGATCATTGTCATCAGAACACTGTGTTCAACCCATAAACATGCATCATCATTCAAAACCAAATGCAACCTCAAGAATCATACTTCAGAATGTACATGGTAGTTTAATGAACCCAACCTGCATGTGTACGCTACTTCCTATAACAAAACCTGCGTATACCTCAAAACTACTGAATCATAAAAATTTCTGAATCAAATATGTACCAACTAGTAATATTCTGAACATCTACTGTCAATTTTATCCGGATCTTAGGAGGAGGCTCTCAAGATCTAGAATATTGAAATGGATTTTGGGGGAGAGACCCCAAAGAACTGAAAAATTGAAATTTCAGAAGAAAAAGAGGAGAATGCCCAATGAACAAAACCATAAAGAAACTTTTTATTAAAACTGATAATAACTATAAAGGCTACATTGTGGTAGACCATCTGTTCTTTTACAAAATGCAACTTGTTACTTATAGTATTTTTCAGTTACAGTACCACAGGTTAATTCCATGGGTGAATCAATACCATGGGTGGATGTCACAATACCATGGGTTAATTCCATGAGTGGATGTCACAATACCATGGGTCAATTCCATGGGTGAATGAATGCCATGGGTTGATGTCACAATACCATGGGAAAATACCATGGGTGAATGAATACCATGGGTGGATGTCACTTACAATATCATGGGTGGATAAATACCATGAGTGGATGCCACTTACAATACCATGGGTAAATTCCACGGGTTGATGAATATCATGGGTTGATGCCATTTTCCATTTGGATCATTCCTCCCTCCTTAAGAAGCAATGGTCCTCATTGTGTGAAGTTCCCTCCTGCGAAGCCTTTGTTGAATATGAAGAGCCACTGAAGAGAAGGGTTTTATGTGGTTAACCCATAACCATGATGAACAAAAATCTGAGGATAGAGATAACTTATAATGATTGTGACCAACTGTGATACTGATAGTGTGCATCCTAGCAAATGGATTTGGATGAAGTGTGGGTTTGTGGATGACCCATAACCATGATGAACAAAGATCGAAGGATAGAGATACCTTATATTTCTTGTGAACAACTGTGATACTGACAGTGTGAGACTTAGCAAATATACTTCATGAAGTGTGGGTTTGTGGATGACCCATAATCATGACAAATGAAGATATGAGGATAGAGATACCTTGTAATGCTTGTGACCAACTGTGATACTAATAGTGTGCGACCCAGCAAAGGATTTCAATGACAAGGATTTCATGCAGTTGACCCATAACCATGATGTTGGTTGTTGATGAAGTAGCAGGTGCCTACATAGCTTGGGGTGGGAGGGCATGTCTCCAAATAACCCAAGCTGAAAGATGCTATGTTGAAACTGATGAATGTGATGCAAGTGCCTACTAAAGTGGGGTGGGAGGGCACATCTCTAATGAGAACCAAATTCGAATGTTGCTCCAGAATTATAATGGACATAACTCAGCTAATATAACTCAGGATATTTATTATAACCTACTTTTGGAAGTAGAAGGATCATTTTGCATCTTCTCAAGTGTTGGAAATCCTTATCTGGACACTCTAGAACCTCAAATTCATGCTACAATTTTTGCGCCGTCACAAAAGTTCTAGAAAAATAGTTGATTTTAAATCAACAATATCTCCCACATTCGAACTCTCATTTGACCCATTTTATTTTTGAAAATGGGTGATTTTTCAATAGGAGCTCAAATATACAATCCTTTTTCTGAAATTATACACAAAAAACTTCAAAAAATAATGGGAGAGCCGTCATCCACTAGTTGTCGTCAGAAAAACTTCTACAACATTGCTGATTTTAAATCAACGATATCTCCCTCATCCAGACATAGATTTGGCCGATTTTTTTTTTGAATTTTGGTACTTTTTTCATAAGGAATCCAAATATGTTTATTTTCTTTTGTAAATATTGCCCCAAATGTTTCATATCTGATCTGCAAACTTGCCACTCAAAAACAATTTCTACAAAAAAAATGAAAAAGAAAAATTATTCCTACTTGGTCAAAGAAAGTGCTATATGGAGGTTGCAGCGCATGCCTGAAGTTTGTTGAATATTGTTGTAAAAAATTGAAAGTGAAATATGCATGAAACCCTCATTCCCATGGAATCATAACTTGCTCTGATACCACTGATGCAGATCTTGGGGGGAGACCATCAAGATCTAAAATATTGAAATGCCAAAAGGAAAAGAGGAGAATGCCCATTGAACAAAACCATAAAGAAACATTTTATTAAAACCGATAACAACTATAAAGGATACATTGTGGCGGACCATCTATCCTTTTACAAAATGCGACTTGTTACTTATAGTATTTTTCAGTTACAATACCATGGGTCAATTCCATGGGTGAATGAATACCATGGGTGGATCACAATACCATGGGTCAATTCCATGGGTGAATGAATACCATGGGTCGATGTCACAATACCATGGGTTAATTCCATGGGTGAATGAAAACCATGGGCGTATGTCACAATACCAGGGGTCAATTCCATGGGTGAATGAATACCATGGGTGGATGTCACAATACCATGGGCAAATACCATGGGTGGATGTCACAATACCATGGGAAAATACCATGGGTGAATGAATACCATGGATGGATGTCACTTACAATACCATGGGTGGATAAATATCATGAGTGGATGCCACTTACAGTACCATGGGTAAATTCCACGGGTGGGTGAATAACATGGGTGGGTGAATACCATGGGTTGATGCCATTTTCCATTTGGATCACAATTGTAGAGATCTAGACAGTCAACAACAAAGATAACCCTTCTCACTTCATCGATCAATCAATCCTACACAAACTCTTTATGCATTCCATTTTACTTTGAGATATAATTAGAGTTCATTGATAGGAAACAGTAAAACAGTAGCACTGATCAAATAGATTAGTTACTTTTGAACAACAAGATTTTATTTTGCATATGCTTCCTGTAAGAGCTGAACTTGCATGTATACACGCTTTTACCAAGGCGAATTAGTGTATACATTTGAAAATATTAACTTACAACTTCGATGCAATTCCAAACTTTAGACATACCCAAATCATGATATTTAAAGAATAAACCATGCGTAAGTAATCAAATCTAGCCCAACCGATATCAGATCATACAATGATAATTCATTTCAGGTCTCATGATCCTGATCCAACATTGCATCCATGGTGCACACAATATTTCATATTATATCATAATCATAACTTGTGCAATATAAAATATACTTCAGAGAGAACTATTCCTAAGAAACCCTTTCACTTGCACACATGACCCTTCGATCTTCTCATGCTTATATAGTTTACCTTCCTCAATACCTCATACCAAAACAACACTTAGAGCCTATGGTATTCTTGGACGAGATGAAATAACCATTACTCTGCTCAATATTATGGGATAATACCATGGTATTGACCCTTGGTATTATTTACTCTTTAGTTTTCTTGATTTGGCAACCCTTACGCGCTTTTCCTCTTGTGAAAGTGTGTGCATACATATATGCTCTTTTGTTCCATGAACCTACGGTATACATTGCTTTATCAAGATGAACCTGTGTATACAACTTAAACTATCTGAAAGCATCCTTTTCCTTCAACTTTTTAATTCTGATTGGTAGATCTTTGTTCCAACTTCCTATTCTTCTGTACCAATTTCGTGTTAACTTTGAATTGACCTATTACACTGTGAGTTACCTTTTATCAAATCTTAGATGACCTGTGAGTGAGTTTCCATCAAGGAAAACAATTGTATCATAATTCCAACAATATCCCCCTTTGTAGTTGATGGAAACCATATTGGCGTTGATTACTATAAGTTGTAGAAACCGTTAGAGATATCAAGAAACACCAAAACACTCTACCCCTTTAAAATCAAGGGCAAAGGGCGGACCAATATATTCTCCCCCTTTTAGATACACATGTTGTCCATGCTCCCCTTGAGTACATGCAGAGTATGTAGAGATACGTTTCAAAAGAATAACATGACTCTATAACTCAAGTAAGAGAGTATGATCTCCCTAAGACCAATGACTCATACATACATCAATCGCCCAACCATGTGGGGATACACCAAATTTGACTCATCCACCCAACCAAGTGAGGATATACCATTTGTTTATACATGACTGAAATTCAAATTATTACATCATCCTTCCCATGCATAGTGGTGATATAAATTACATCATATGTCCAATAGGACTCATTAAAAAATAAACTATGACAGAAGGAGACATATTACACCCATAGATCTCTACATGACCTATGCAATAGTTGATATGAATATCTGAAACCTTAGCTGAAATAAACAACCATAATTCCAACAATGCAGAATGTTTGATAAGGCTAATGCTCCCCCTGAGCCTGTGCTACCTGTGCATTGTCAACAAATCATTCATCAAGGCATCTTCATCAGTCAGATAAAAATTAATGAACAAAGCATAACAACAGACTGTAATCATCAATATTAGACTGAGCACCCATATCAGAGTCTGACCCACTATTTTTATATAAAAAAACATATTCGCTTCTTCAACCATAGAAACGCGTGTATATACGTGACCATCCTTCATGAACCCTGTGTATAGGAACCTTCCTCTGAAAAACTAGATTTAACAGCAGGATGATGTAGAAACTACTCCCATATTTTATCTGAGATATTCAAATGTTTCTCTGGGAAGAAGTTTGGTGAATATATCAGCAACCTATTCTTTGGAGGGAGCATACTCCAATTCAAGAACTTGTTCTTGTATAAAATGGTACTTAATGGGTATGTGCTTGGTCTTGGAGTGCATGACTAGATTTTTCGAAATACTAATGGCACTTGTACTATCACATAGAATCCATATTGGTGGATAACATGTGATTTGAATGTCTTGCAATGTTTGCATCATCTAGAGTAGTTGTGTGTAGCAAGATGCAACAACCACATATTCCACTTCTGCTGTAGATAAGGAAATCGAACTTTGTTTCTTACTGAACTAAGACACTAACCATGATCCCATATAGAATGCACCTACACTAGTGCCTTTTCGATCATCAACATTTCCTAACCAATCCGCATCTATATATGCACGAGGAGTGATATTTGTATCTTTAGGATGCCATGGACCAATGTCTCGAGTTCCTTGAAGATATTTGAATATTCTTTTTACAGCCTAAAGATGTGATTCCTTTTGATTTTCTTAGAACCTCCCAACAATTCCTACTGCATGCATTATATTAGGTCTGGTACTTGTTAGATAAAGTAGACTTCCAATCATAGATATGTATGCTTGTTGATTCACTATATGTGATTCATCATTAGAGCTGAGATTACATCCTGTAACCATTGGAGTACATACAGGTTTATAATCTTCCATTCCGTATTTCTTCAGAATCTACTTTAGATATTTGGTTTGTGAAATAAAAATACCATCTTTTGTTTGTTTTACTTGTAAACCAAGAAAATAAGTAAGTTCACCAAGTAACGACATCTAAAATTCTTGTTGCATAACCCGAGAAAATTTCTTACTCATAGATTCTTCATTGTTACCAAACATGATATCATCAACATAAACAACAATAACTTGCAGTTTATCATTTTCAATCTTTGTGTATAAGTTGTTGTCTGCAAAACCTTTTTTGAAACCTTTTTGTTGTAGATATTTGTCAAGATGATAATACCAGGCCCTTGGAGCTTGTTTTAGAACATACAGAGCCTTTTTGAGCTTGCATACAATTTTTTCATCATCTCCTTGAATGAATCCTTCTGGTTGTTCAATATAAACTTCTTCTTCTAAATCCCCATTTAGAAAGGATAATTTTACATCCATTTGATATACTTTGAATTTTTGAAAACTTGAAAGAGCAAGAAACATTTGTATGGCTTCAAGTCTGGCTATAGGTGCAAAAGTTTATTCAAAGTCTATACCTTCTTGTTGAGCATACCATTTATGAACAAGTCTCTCTTTGTTTCTAATAACCTCTCCATTTTTATTCAATTTATTCTTAAATATCCATTTTCTTCCTATAAAGTTTTTATCATGAGGTCTAGGAATAGTAATGCTAGATAAATTAAGGTTCCTGTAAGATTTCTTCTTGTCTATACTCCAGATCCTTTTTCTCCTAGAATTTGAGATTCTGGATGATTCTTTTGAACATACCTTGATGGAGTCTTTTCCATGTCTATTGTATCTTCTTCTGATGCTTCGTTGGTTTCTTCCTCTATATCATTTTGACTTGATAAGGGAAAGCATTCACCATATTCCTCATTGTCGTATTCCTTTGTTGATTTCATATGTTCCATATTTCTGCATGCTTCATCAATTACTACATCAATGCATTCAACATTTTTCCAAAGTCTTTTATTATAACGTTTGTATCCTTTACTTCTCGATGAATAACCAAGAAGAATTCATTTATCTGGTCTGGGTTAAAACTTACCAAGTTTTTCATCAACCTTTTTAATGAAACATTTGCTTCCAAAAAATATAAAGTTTTTAATTGTATGAGGCTTAGCATACCAAAGGTCAAATGGAGTTTGAACACTATTTACCTGAACATTAGCTTTGTTGAGAATAGTCACGGTAGTAAATGCAACTTCACCCTAGCAAGTGGAAGGAGTTCCAGATTCATCAAGCATAGTGCAAGCCATTTTTTGAACTTTCCTATTCATTCTTTCTACTACACCATTTTGTTTGGGAGTTCTGGCAACAGGGAATTGCCTTTTATTCCATGTTGTTCACAAAAATCAAAGAATTCATCTGATATGAATTCCCCCGCTTGATCAGGTCTGAGACACTTGATTTTTCGATCTGATTAATTCTCAACTAATGCTTTGAAGGCTTTGAACTTTTCAAATGCTTCATATTTATGCTTTAGTAGACCTATCCAACACATTCTAGAAAAATCATCAATGAATACAATAATGTATTCTTCTCCATGAGGTGACTTTTTCCTTGTTGGTCGACACAAATCAGTATGGATGAGTTCAAGCGGCTTACTTGTTGATCCTTCTTTGTCACTGCAATGAACTTTGGTTTTCTTACTAACTTGAGATGGTTTGCATATGGTATTTTCTAGGATGCTAATATCTAGAAGGTCACTCACTACCTTGAGCTTACATGCTTTTCTTATTTGAGAAAATCTTAGATGTCCCATTCTTCTATGCCATAACCAGTTTTCTTTTGTTTTGCTTAGGTAACATTGATTTTGTCCTCCTTTGATTATGTATAAATTTTTTGGATTTCTTGCACCTTTGATTAGATCTTTCTTGTATCAAGCTCATGAACCACACATATTTTTGATTGAAACAAAACTTCATTTCCTTGATCACACATTTGAGTGACACTCAAAGAGTTATGTTTTAAACCATCGACATACATGACATCTCCAACTTTAACCTTTCCTTTTAAATAAACAAAGCCTTTACCTTTAATGATGGGTGGTGTGTCATTTCCAAAGGAGATATTCTTTTCCTTTTCTAAAGAATTATATGAATGAAGTTTCTCCTTATCACCTGTCATGTGTTTGGAGCATCCTCTGTCAATGTACCACTGATTCTCTTTTCCTTCTGCAAATAGAGCTATGCACATCTTTCTGATTGAAATTATTTCTTTCTCCATACCTTGGAATTTGATGATGTTTTCTCCTTTTGAAGTGTTGGCTGAAATTTTCTCCTGCATTTAGATTCTTCTTGACCAAAATTATTACAAAATGAACATTCAATTTTTTCTTCAAGAGGAGAAAAGTTATTGTAGGAACTTTTATTGATTGTTGTTACGCTCCTTTAATTTTGTGTTTCTCTACTTAGGATAGTTTTGTACAAACACATTGAGCGGCCTTATGCCCAAAGTTATGGCATGAAAAACATTATCTATTAAAGATGTTTTTGTGATCATAGAATATTTTGGAATTGTTTACTTGTTCGTTGATGCTTCTATTGATTTTCATCCTTGGAGTAAGTTGAGCATGATTTACCTGATGAGTAGTTTTAGGATTTTTCTAACGATTGTGATATTGTTCACTTGTCTTTTCTCTATCAAGATAGCTTCCAGTGGAGGCTAACGACTTTTTTGATTAAGGTGATTCTTCAGTATATCCAAGACCTGTCTTTATAAGAGGGAAATGCTAAAATTTGATGATCTCATTTAAATTTTATGATCCTTTAGAAAATATAAGATTAAGAGATTTTGTCTTCTCAAGTTCTTTTCTCAGACCAACAACTTCACATTCTAGTTTTTCATTGTGCTTTTCTCTTTCAGTGAGTTGATGTGTCAACGTGTCTATGATCATATTCTTTTCTTCCAATAGATTTTGAGTTTTGTGATTTCTTCAAGAAAATCTTCCTCTTCTAAGGTATCCAAAAAATCATCAATGTGGTAAGCCATGAGTAGTTTATAACATTGTTCAGTATCATCTTCATCACTATTAGATAATTCATCATTATCTTGATGGGTATAAAAACTTCTTCTATTGACAGCTTGTTTGATATTTCCTTTTGGATATTCCTTTCCTTTTTCATATTTATCTTTATGACCACATTTGGTAGCATAATGGCCAACTCTACCACAAGCAAAGCATTTGAATGGTAGCTTACCTATGAATCTTCCAGAACCCCGTTGAAGCTTCTTGACAAAGTTTACCTCAGCTTATTATTCTTCCACATACCTAATTCATTTTGTTCTTCCTTTTATTTTCATTTTGTTGAGGCTTTGAAAGTGGATTCTCTCATATCTGATGGACCTCCTTTCCTCATTTCAAAGGAAGTTAAAATTCCATGAAGTTGAACCATAGTAATAGATTGAAGATCCTACTTTTCTTCTATGGCAAATACTTTTGACTCAAATTTAGAAGACAAAGATCTCAAAATTTTCTCTACTAAAGTAGCCTCTTTTATCTCTTCAACTAGATTCACAATTAACAATCTCATCTACATGTAAAAAGTAACTAGCAATAATTTCATCACTATGCATCTTAAGAGTTTCGTACTGAATTCTGAGAGTTTGAAGCTTAGCACATTTTACCTAGGAGTCTCCTTTGTAGCTTTGAATGATTTTGTCCCATATCTCTTTGGCTGTCTTGAACTGCATGACTTTGACGAATTCTGATTCTGATAGACTTCCCAATAAAGTATTTACTTCTTTGGTATTGGTTTCATATAACTTCTTACATGTTGTATTTGTAGGTATTGCCGCTAGAAATTGATATCCTCCTTCCATAATTTCCCAAACATCTGCTCCAAGAGATTGAAGATAAGCTCTAGTTCTTATTTTCGAATATACCAAGTTGTTCCCATTGAAGATTGGTGGTCTGATAGATCCCATGCCTGCGTGATTGTTCATCTTGAAAGATCTCACTTCAAGTGATCAAGCTTCTTATGAAGGACCTACTATGATACCAATTGTTGGAAATAATAATGAGAGGGGGGTTGAATCAACATTTACAATTAAGCAATAATTTTCAATTCCCAATCAGATTTATATATGCTACATCATTTAAGTGAACTTGTGTGTGTACACTACTATGATTAAGGAAACTAGTGTATGCCCAAAGAACTTATGATTTAGTCTATTTATCATGTGTTGATCTTTAATCAGTGCATCAGTATATAGTAAATAACATAATAAACCATCACATATAAGAAACACACATGAACACCAAGATTTAAGGTGGAAACCCAATGCAGGAGAAAAGCCACCTGCTACTGTTGTCTCTATATTCTTTTAATGTAAATAAAATATGTTTACAATCTTGTACTGGTGCAGACTCATATCAGTACGCAGGCACCCACATGTAGAAGGCTACAAACTTCTCTCATTTTCAAGCTTCTACTGGAAGGGAGTTACAACCCCCTAGCTCTTATACTAGATGATGTGTTTACTAGTACATACACACCAACCTACAGAAGGCAACGACCTTCTCTCTTCTTCTAGGGACCACATTTCATTAATTTTCAGACTGGATGCTACTAGTACACAAAAATACAATAATAAGGCCTCATTTCATCAAATTTTCACACTAGACCCATCAGAAACTTAAAAACTCAAACTGCATCAACCAAAAATCAGTTAATCTGAATAGTCAGATCACTATCTCCAGAAACACTGGGTTGAACCCAAAAACCTGCATCATCATTGAAAAGCAATTGCAACCTCAAGATCATACATAAAAATGTATATGATACTTTAATGAATCCAACCTGTGTGTATATGCTACTTCCTACAACAAAACCTGCATATACCTCCAAAACATTGAATCATAAAAACTTCTGAATCAAATCTATACCAACCAGTAATATTATGAACATCTACTGTCAATTGCAAAGATCTAGATAGTCAGCAACATCATTTCAGGTCTCATGATCCTGATCTAGTAAGCATGCAAGCTCAAGGCATTGGGTGACCTCACTTAATCAATCAATCAATCAAACACAAACTATTTATGCGTTCAATTTTACTTTTAGATCTAAGAAGACTTCATTGAGAGAAAATAGTAAAATATGAGCAATGATCAGATATATTAGTCATTTATGAACAATAGGCTTTTCTTTTCATACACTACATGTAAGAGAAGAATATCCATGTATACGTGCTTTTACCAAGGCAAACTAATGTATTTATTTGCAAATATTAACTTACAACTCTACTGCAATTCCTGACTTCAGACATAAAGCGATCATGATATTTAAAGAATAAACCATGTGTAACTAATTAGATATAGCCCAACCAATATCATATCATAGAATGATAAGTCATTTCAGGACTCATGATATTGATCCAACATTGTATCCAAGGTGCACAAAATATTTCAAACTATACCACAATCATAACCCCTGCAACATAAAATATACTTTAGATAGAAGTATTCCTAAGAAACCCTTTGAATTTCACACGTGGTGCTTTTACCTTCTCCTCCTATATAGTATTGGCCTTCCTCAATACCTCAGATCAAAACCATGCTTAGAGCCTGTGGTATTCTTGGACGGTATCAAATAACCATTACTCTGCTCAATATTGTGGGCTAATACCATGGTATTGACCCTTGGTATTCATTACTTTTGAATTTTCTTGATTTTCAAACCCATACACGCTTTTCCTCTAGTGAAAGTGTGTGCAATACATATATGCTCTTTTTCTCTGTGAACCTGCATGTATATGCTTCTTTGTCAAGTTTAACCTACATATACAACTTAAGCTATCTAAAAAGATACTTTTCCTTCAACTTCTTGATTATCATCAGTAGACCTTTGTTCCAACTTCTTGTTCTTCTATACCAATGTCATGTTACCTCTGAATTGACCTTTTACACTGTGAGTTTCCTTTTATCAAATTTGAGATGACCTATGAGTGAGTTACCATCAAGGACAATGCCTGTATCATAATTCGAACAAAAACTTCATAGAAAAAATGTTATAGTTAAAATACCACAATCGCTTGTTTGAAGTAGTGAAACCCTAGAATCCAAACCTCTAATACCAAATGTTATGCAACCAACTCACATAATAAAATAAAATATAGATAAAATACTTCAAAATCAACCCCTTTTAGGGGGAAACCTCCTTTACATTACACAAATGAAAAATTCTTGGATGATACGAATGAAATGACCTCCTTTCTATATATAGGAGTCCAAGGGGTCCTCATAAAATCAAAGCCTATATAACAATAATATTTTAGGGGTACGAAAATAATGATAGTGGGCTTCTATGGGGCACAATAATATAGTAAGGGAGTTTCACTAATAACAATTAGGGGTTACACTAGTAATATAGGGACCTAATAAAGATGAGAATCAAAGATGATTGTTACACTGAAATTTGTCACCATGACTATCTGCAGTGAATATGGCTCCATCAATAGTCATATTATCCTCCTTGTCAAGCCTCATACCTCTACTCTTCATGTCAAACTTCAAAAAGAGAGAAAGTCAGTTAAAAACATGTTTATCTCTGGGTACGCAGGTTCTCTCTACCTTTCCTGC
>APFE030455151.1:18316-64327 GCA_000404065.3 Pinus taeda | reverse complement strand
GAGGAGAGATCACTATCCTTCCTTGTTGTCATATTGGGAGTGGGTGAGCTTGTCAAAGTAGAGGAAATCTCTTGTTGGACCCTGGGAGGAGCTTGCACAACACCAAGGCTCAGGTTGTAATGGTTCCTTTTTTGTTTTCCTTAATACAAATAAGTCCATTCTTCTCAATGATTTGTTGTTAATGAATTATTTCATGTACTCCTTGGTCTATGTGATGAATATGCTTTGTTTTATGATGAATATTCAGGTGTTATGTAATCGTTTGCTTTGTTAGTGTATGCAGGTCTGAAAGTGAAGGAGGAGCTCATTTGGATCAGCAAGGCTGGACTGCTACAACAAGCGTTGGACCTAAGGTAAGATCGGAAAACACTTGGTTTCTCATAGAATAATGTATGTTTAGAGAAGGACTGCTCTTGTTTGGTTTGTTTGTCACTAGAGAGTCTTAGACTCCTAGGGAGGTTAGGTTTGTCCGCAAAAATAACTCTTTCCGCATGACAATGATGAAAAAAATGATAGACTACAATTCCCGTCACTCTCCCTATAGATCAGTTGCGTAGCAAGGATAAGAGTATTCTCCTAGTATAGTAGACACATTGAGGATATTGAGGGCATATATCATAAGTTTCAAAGTGGACAATGATAGGTTGGTTGAGGTTCATGAAATACTTGCATGGGGTCAAGGGAAGTAGGTATAAGTTAATGCATCGATTCATCAATGCTTGTCAAAGTTATAGAGATAGGGAAGGTTGAGGACAAGTCAAGAGCACAAAGAGAAAACTAATGGATCCTATGGTAGTAGGTCTAGGTCTAGATGTAGGTTGGATAGAGGGGACACCATTAGAGGTGGAAACTCATTGGATACACCTGACTTGAGGACTAGTATGTATGGCCATCATTCTAGTTCCGCATCTAGGAGACATCATCACAATCATCACCATCATCATCCTTAAAGGAGGGGTGAATACTTACATGAGGAGTTCAAGAAAGTCAAGCCTCCTACATTTTATGGAGAGATGAAAAAGGAAGAAGATGTAGAGACATGGTTGCTTGGATGAAGAAATTATTCAGATTTCATAGCTACTTATAAAACATGACATCTAAGATAGCCACCTTCAGTATTAAAGGGAAAGTAGATATTTGGTGGGAATATGTGAAGAATGTCAAGGAAATTTGGGAATATGAGTCTATTTGGGAGGAGTTTGAGAGAATATTCAAGAGGAAGTAATTACTAGAGAGGTACTATGATGACAGAGCTAAGGAATTTTATAAGCTATAGATGGGCTCTATGGTAGATGATGAGTACACTAGCAAATTCTGGTAGAGCTAAAGACTAGAGAGAAGTAGACTAGAGGTGATAGTAGAGGACCATTACAGTGTTGGATATGTGGGCAGGAGCATCGTAAGAAGGATTTTCCATTATACCATGGAGGCAAGCCTCAAATATATAATGCTAAGGGGGCATAGATAGTTGGGGATTTTTGTCATAGTATTCCTTGGATCTATGCAATTGTGGACAAAAATAGGGAAGATCACCACACATCCATTATTATGATGTAAGGTAATCTCCAGGGAAGAGTTATTTATATTTTGATTCATTCTAGATCTAATTATAGTTATGTTAATCCTGACCTCATGGATAAGTGTGACTTTAAAAAGGAAGTGCATGCAAACCCTGGTTGGTGCAGTTGGCTACATGTACTAAGAGGAGAGTGCATCACTAGGTAAGAGCTTGTGCATTCTAGTTGAATACTATGGCTACAATAACACATTTGGATGTACTTCCATTGGGATCATATAGTATTATTTTGGTGTGGATTAGCTATATCTTCACAGGACCAAAGTAGTTTGTTATGACAAGGCTATTGATTTCCTAGATGATAATGGGGAAAAGTGAATTTTGCAGGGAAAGAAGAAGTCTACATGAGTGATGATGGTATCAACTATGCAGGCTAAGTGAAGTTGCAGGAAAGAGTGTGTAATGTTTGTAGTTCATATTTATAGTGACAAGGGTAAGGATGTCGGGGGTGCATAAATATTCAAGGGGTACCCTATACTACAACAGTTTCAAGATGTGTTTCCAATAGATATTCCAAATTTTCCTCCCCGCAGCGGAGTCATTTTTCTATTGAGTTGGTACTAAGGGAAAAACAAGCATCAAAATCACCTTATAGGATTAGCACACCAGAGTTGATGGATTTTAAGTTACAATTGAAGGAAATGCTTGATAAGGGATACATTAGGCCAGCTGTATCACCATTGGGTGAACCATTATTGTTCATGAAGAAGAAGGATGGCACCCTCAAGTTTTTCATTGGTTATAGGTAATTGAACAAGGTGACGATCAAGAAAATATATTCGTTGTCGAGGATTGATGACTTGTTCGATTAGTTGATAGGATTAGCACTATTCTCAAAGATTAACTTGAGATCAATATACCATCAAGTACACATCAAAGAAGAGGGCATCTCCTTTAGAATGAGATATGGGAATTATGAGTTTGTTTTAGCTTTGTTTGGTTTGACCAATGCTCCAACTACTTGTATGTACTTGATGAATAGTGTGTTGTGTCCTTATCTAGACAAGTTTGTTATTGTATTCATTGAAGACATCTTGATATATTCTAAGAATGAGGAAGATCACATCAAGCATTTATTAGCAGTGTTAAGGTTTCTAACAAAACATCAATTGTACGCTAAGCTTAGCAAGTGCAGTTTCTTTCAGACAGGGGTGCAACATTTGAGACATGTTGTCTCCAAGGAAGGCATAGGAGTAGATCCATAAAAGGTAAGGGTTATCATGGAGTGGGAAACTCCTAGTAATGCAGATGAATTCAAATCATTCATATGGTTTTAAGGTTACTATAGGAGGTTCATTAGGAACGTCTCATGCATTGCCTTCCCTATTACATCATTGTAGAGGAAAGGTTAGAAGTTTGAATGGACAAAGGAGTGTGCAACCAATTTTGAATAGTTAAAGTAGTTGTACTTGTTATCACAAAACCAGTACTGATGGCTGCTAATCAGTAAGACCTTATGTAACTGTTTCAGACCAGACTTTTAGCTAGGGATTAGCCTCCCTAACTTGAGAGGGCTCTCTCAAAACAAACTACTGATTTATATTTAGACACAAAGAGGGTTAACTCTTGAAATGAAAATTTAATAAACATGCCGGTTGGACAGACAGCATAACATTTCTTCCATTGGGCTCATGGAGTCAAACATCTTTTAGTAATCTATTAATTGTTCATTCATAGAAGCCAAGGCATGTAATGTTTAAACATTCAAGACATTCATCAAATAACCATCAACTCGTAAGTACACACAGGAAGTCTGAGCACTAGGTGAATTCAGAGTGATTGTGTACTTAAAGAGCTGTAAAACATAAAGGACAAGAACCTCAACTTATAAGTATACACAGGAAGTCTGAGCACTAGGTGAATTCAGAGTGATTGCATACTTATAAAGCTGTAAAACTTACATTTGGTAAGACAAAACCACAAACAACTTGAACATTTTAACAAAGTATGAATCTTGGGAAGAATAAAACAGTCTTTTTATTACTGTAAAAAGCTTTATACACAGGCCAATATAACTCTATTTTATTGCATAAATATCCAACCCTCATTACATCAGAGTTTCCTCTATATATAGTAAAAAATTCTTAACTACTTTGAGCTTCCTCCTCCAGCATGAGGGGAGCTCGATGATTGTCACTAATGACCCTTATCTGTTTTTAAGAAACTTATTTAATAAAACAACCATTAACAGAAGTTCTAAAGAGTTATAATCTAATTATAACTCTAATTCTATCTCCTTCATAGAAAGATTCCTCCTTGCAACTTTGACACCTGGTTTCCTTTGCATTTGGCTGAGATGGCATGAGATGAGAAATTAATGTTCCATGCTTGCTTTGGATGATGAAGACTTTGATCCGCTCCCTGTTGGCTGAAAATATCCCTAAACTTTCGGTTCTGGTTCCCCATCACCGAGTATGCAGCAGTAGGTACCTTAAGTCTTTAACAACCCAAGAATATATAATGTTGCCATGTTGTTGATGTGGTGTAGGCTGGATTGATGGACATGTGTCTCTCTTTTCAAAAAAAACTCCCGCTCATAATATCAAATTGTCTGTTCTGCATTTAAATCATCACCTACAGCAGTTTCGTAGCGCGCTACAAAACTGCTATGTAAATTAAAAAAAAACACAGTCCTTCTTTTATTCAAACCAGTAGAGCCATGGTGGCCTGATCTTTGTTTCACATCATTACCAAACATTTGCTCCAGTATGCCAAAAAACTCCTTAAACATATATACTGGACTCAACAGTACTCCGTGCACATCATGTATACCAGTAAAAAATTCTCAAACTCAAAACATCTAGTATACAAATAAATTTTGAGTCTATCAGATTCCACAGAACATATTGTATTAACCCCGCTCGAACTTCCTTTTCTGAGGCCACAAATTTTCATGTTCTCCATGGGATTGTCTGCATTCTGTAAAATACGAGATGACTGGCAAGTTAATCCATCATACCCTTGTATTTGATCAACAGGGAACTAGATTCCAGTTTTCATAAACAGATTGAAATCTGAAAAGCTAAATCATGCAAACTTCATATAACACAATTTTATGAACATCAACTCCTCTTTGGGATGGTGATCTTTCCACCGGCTTCATTTATGATTGCTTGCAATTGACTCATAGCTGCAACTTCTTTTTTCCTGGATGCTTGAAGCTTCTCCTCAAGGACAGCAGTTTTTTTTTTCCATCACTTTTTCTGCTTTCTCATTCGCTCTTTTCTCAAGCATTCTCTCACGTCCTGTGGCCTTCGGAAGAAGCTCATCTAAGACCTCTTCTTGTATCTTTTGATATTTCTTTCTCTCCAACCGGATCTTCAGATATTGTCTTCTTGTCTATTTTGAATCCCCAATTATGATCTGTCGGAGGAGCACTGCTAATGCCTTCATAGTATTCACTTTGCAGCTGTCTACTATTCCATGTATTTACAAATTCCAGAAATAACTTGTGAGTCTTCCCTGAAGAGAGATTGGAGAAAAACATCCCCCGCTCCTCTTTAAGCCATGTTGAAAACTCAATGTTCTTTGAAAAGTAATCTTTCTCTGATAGTGCCTTTATCTTAGCTAATCTGTTCTTCAATATCCTCTGACTTCGCATAACCCAGCTGTGCAAGAATGCTTCTAACCTCTTCTACAACATACAAGAAAAAGTTAATCAAATTTCCAGGTATACCAGGAAACCATGCCCGCAATTCCTCTCTCTGGCTTCATAGTTCTTACAATCCATGCATTTGCAATGGCCAGCGATCAGAGCATTGTAAGTGATAACATCTGGTGTAAAACCCTTCCTAGACATTGCGCAAAACAATCTCAAAGCTTCTTTCATATTTCCCTTTCTACAATGTCCCACTATAAGAGTGTTGAAAGTCGCAATATCAGGAACAAAACCATTTTCAAGCATCTGGTCAAAGAAATCAGTGGCCTTCTGAATTTCTCCATTTTTGCTGAGAGAGTGGATCATTATATTCAAAGTATAGCTGCTGGGAGGGATTTAAATTGAACCATTTCTCCATAAAATTTCCAAGCCTGCTCCGAGCAATTCAATTTGAGTAACCCTGAAAGTATCTTATTTCATGATTGAACAGTTGGAAAATACCCATGAGTTTTCAGTTGATGAAATGCAGCAATTGCTTCTTTCACCTTCCCATATGACAAGAGGTTTTTGCAAAGAAAATCAAATATTAGAAGAGCAGAATTCCAACCTTTGAATGCTTTCAACAACGATTTTGCCACCTCAGACACTGAAGCACTATTATTTTCAGTCAGACGATGTATGTATGGCTCTACATCATATAGCCTACTGGCTCGAACCAGGGTTTCGACGATCGCCAAATATGACCCAATCGAATGCTCAGACCCCTTTTCCTTGTGGAGGTCTATCACCGCCTCTATCACCGCTATACCTCTTGTCAATATATACATGCTTTATAAAGTCCCGAAGCCGATCAACATTGCTGCTGTCTGGGAGTTGATGATGTGGATCGAATTTTTTTGAAATATATTTCTTTTGCTTTCTGATTGCCACCTGTAATTGACCCACAATGCATGTCTGCATAAGGCTCATCTCTGGTGAGGAGTTCCCACATGACTATTCCGAATGAATAAACATTAATTTTATCAGTTACCATGCCGCTTTTCCCACTAAGAAGCTCTGGTGTCATCCATGGTAATGTTCCTTGTACACCCCCAGAGACCAAAGTTCGGTGGTTTACCTGCTCAATCCACGGGGCTGTTGCTGGTGGTGGAAAGACAATAGCAGCTTTGGGTTCTGTAACCGCAAACAGTTGTCTATTCGTCTGGTGTACGCTTGTTCCCTTTAATAATAACTTTCTCATTAACAGTAAATGGATACTGAACTCCCTTCGATTGCCGAGAAACATCCCCGTCCATAAAGAAGCCTACATCATCTCTTTTCATTCTATCTCCTTGATCTCCTGCTTCTTTCCTACGTAGGTTTTTCCGCAATGCTTTCCACAACTTCAGAAACTTTACGCCGTTTCTCAGTTGGCTCTATTTCACCAGGCAATCTTGCAGAACTGAAGATTTTGCAAATTTCACAAGTCTTTTAAAGCCTTTTGTTTTCTTAATAACTACACGATCTAAGCTAGCCGCCAACTCTGAACTTGGCACAACATCAACATCGCCAATATCAGATGAAGATACTAGCAACTCCTTAGCAGTGTTCTTAAAGTCAGTATCCAATTGAATGGCATCAGCCTTCCCTTGTTCTGGGCAACCTTCACAAGGGCTACTCTCCAATCCTCCAGATATACAATCATCTGCGTGTGGAGGTTCATCCATTTCAACAGAACTCAATAATTGGGATTTAATGGAGTCATTAGAGAGATACAAACTTTCATGCAGCTCTTTACCACCATTTTCCAATGCACATCCCACATTGTTTTCAGTTTCTTGATCCTTTTCCAAAGACACAGGTTTACAGGCTAAAGGATGCACATTCGAATGAGAGTCTTCGGTTAATGCAGTACATACCCTGGCTGAAAACCCAACATCAGGTTTTTCAGTTGTTTTAGCAGCAAGTGATGCTCCATTCTCCTGTTGCATACCATTAGCTGATAATGATTCCTTCTCAGCACCCACCAAACTTGTATGCACTCCGTGTAGCTCATCTAATGTATCCATAGTTTCAGTGTCTTCTACTTGTACACAATTCCCTCGAGGACCTATATCATCAATAACCATTGCCACTGGACCCATCTGTTGTTTTTCTTCTTATAATTGGCACCTTTTTCAAAAGCCACCTTTCTATTAACCTCAGCTGTCATTGACAGTGGAACTGATTGAGGACTTTTATCCTGGTTAACAAGATTTAAACTCTCACTAGAAGGCAAGCAAGCCTGTAGCCATAACTCAGATGAGTTACAAACTTCACCATCAATTTGCCGAAACAGGCTTTTCTATGCATATATCATATTCCCACAGAACTCATAGGAGACAAAAGTGATATGGGTGAGCAATGGTTTCGGACAAATCTCCAATTTCGTAGTGCAGCCAGTGCAAATTATGAATTATGCGCTACTGAAATCACCTAAACATTTTGCGCTGTGAAACTGCTAAAAGGGTTCATGTGCTTATTTGCAGACATTTAGCATCGAAATTTTGTCAGTGATAACAGTACAATGCTCTGGTGTTAAAGATTGTAGATCTAGATTAAAGTTTTGTAGTGTTTACATATTCTCAAGATATGCTTGGTAGAGTCCCTATGCATGAGAGATAGGTGATATTTTATGAGTCCAAGAAAATGAAATGAGCACAAGAAAGAATTATCTGACTCATGATCTTGATTGGTGTGTTGGGTTTTGTGTTATATTCTTCCCAACATAGTTTAAACAGGGGGTTTTGAGGGGTACCCGTAACCCCCACTTTATGGGGTCCGGGGCAGCAGCCCAGAAAATTTTGGTTTGGACCCTATGTTAGGTTGGGCGGACCCAACCTATGTTTTTTTGCATGATTTTCGCACATGTTTTTGGACACGATTGGTTTTTCGGTCAATGGTTTTTGATGCGATGGGTTTTGTCCATGGTATTGCAATCTTCGACATGTATAAATATGTAATTGTAACATGAAAGGAAAATAATGAAAAATCAAGCTGGTGTCTCGGTTTTGGATCCAGTAGGAAAATCTCTGTGTATATGTGTTTTTATGTGTTATGCTCTCGCATTTTTATTTTTCCTGTGATTTAGAATTCATATGCAGGTAATTTTTGTACGGGGTTAAAACCTACATTTGGTATGGGAGTTGTTTTGGCTTCAAGGGGATGCCTTTGTTGCTGAGGGGTTTTGCTCGGGCCTGTGGTAGACCCTGTTCAGTGGGAGATCTGCGAGATCGATTATGGTGGTGAAAGAAAATGGCAAGCAGCAAAAAGATAGAGATTGAGAAGTTCAATGGTTAGAGTTTTGAGTTGTGGAAACTCAAGATGGAGGATCTATTGGTGGATAAAGATCAGTGGATCCCGGTAGATCCGGGTACTAAACCAACTGGAGTGACCGATGAAGAATGGAAGAAGCTGGATCAGAAGGTAAAGAGAATAATACGATTGTGTGTCTCAAATTCAGTATTGCTGAATGTATCAGGGGAAGCTAAGGCAAAGGCTTTGTGGGACAAGTTAGGGACTTTGTACCAATCTAAGTCTCTAGTGAATAAACTATTGCTGCGGAAAAAGCTGTATAACCTGAGGATGAAAGATGGAGACTCGGTGACAGAGCATCTGAATGTGTTTAAAATGTGGTAAGTCAATTATCATCTGTTGATATTAAAATTTCAGATGAAGATAAGTGCATCTGTCTGTTGTGTTCTCTACCAGATTCGTGGGATAGTCTGGTTATTGCAATAGGTAGCAATGCAACTGCTTTGCAGTTTGATTAAATAGTCTCAGCCTTGTTGATGGAGGAGATGAGACGGAAAAATATGGACAACTAGAATGGTGATGCCTTGTCTGTATGAGGACAGTCCCAGAATAGAAACAAAAAAAGGTCATCGAGTGGGAGATCTAATTCTAGAGGGAGATCTAAATCTCTAGGAAAACCTATAAAGGGGGTGTGCTAGAAATGCGGAAAGGAAGGGCACTTCAGAAGGGAGTGTAAATCTAAAGCTCCTGATAAAGGAAAGGGATCTGATGATGCTCCTTCTGCAGAGTCAAAAACCACCTTAGATGAAGGTGGGGATGTGTACTTGGCTTCTTCAGTACACATGTAGATCATGAGGCATGGTTGATTGACTCAGGTGCATCCTTTCACTTCACTCCCCATAGAGAGTGGTTCTGCGAGTATGAGAAATACGATGGTGGTGATGTCTTCTTAGGAGATGAATGGAAGGCTAGAATCATTGGTCGCGGAAATGTAAAGTTGAAGTTGCAAGGTGGAAGGGTTAGAACCGTTCCGGGTGTTCTGCATATTCCTGCGTTGGCTAGAAATCTGATTTCTGTAAGCAAGTTGGATGATGCAGGTGTAAAGACAGTGTTCGAGAAGGATACCTGCAAGATGGTTCGAGGAGCACTGGTATTGATGCGGGGAGTTCGGGTTGGAACTCTGTACAAGCTGCAAGGTAGCACTATTGTTAAAGGGTGCAATAGTTCTATGGTTCCTGAAAACAGAGCAGAAAATCTAGTGGTCTCTATAGAGAAGACCATGTTGTGGCATCAAAGGCTTGGACATATTGGAGAGAAGGGCCTTCGAATACTTCATGGTAAAGGTATGGTAGAAGGTATGAGTAATAGCTCTCTAGATTTTGATTTCTGTGAAAATTGTGTATATGGGAAGCAGAATTGGGTGAGTTTCCCCTTTGGTAGTAAGAGGACGAGACAGATATGAGAGCTTGTGCATAGTCATGTGTTTGGACTTGTGAAGGTTCCATCACTGGGTAAGTCTGTGTACTATGTATCATTTATAGATTACTTCTCAAGGAATACATGGATATATTTCCTTAAGAAGAAATCTGATGTCTTTGATAAGTTTAAAGAATTTAAGGCTTTGGTGGAAAATCAGATAGAGAAGAAGGTAAAGGTGCTGAGGACAGATAATGGTGGAGAATTATGTAGCAAGCAATTTGAAGAATTCTGCAATAAGTGTGGTATAGCACGGCAGAAGACTACTCCATATACACCTCAGAAAAATGGAGTCGCAGAAGAATGAACAAGACGTTGATGGAAAGGGCAAGAAGCATGCTCAGTGGTGCCGGGTTAGGACAGGAATTCTGGGCAGAGGCGGTGGATACTGCATGTTACTTTGTCAACAGGTCACCTTCATCAGCGTTGGAGGATAAGACTCCACAAGAAGTATGGACTGGTAAGAAACCCTCTCTTTCACATCTGAGGGTATTTGGATGTGATGCATATGTACATGTTCCAAAGGAGAAACAAACCAAGTTGGATAGTAAATGTGAAAAGTGCATCTTTATTGGGTATAAGGATGGTTTAAAGGGTTATAAGCTTTGGAACCCAGTTACAAGGAAGGTTGTGTACAGTCGAGATGTGGTGTTCAGAGAGGTGAAAGATGTTATTAAACATGAAGTCCAACCAAAGGAACCTGTGAAGATAGAGTTTGAACTAAAGGAGGAAGAATCAGACTCTGTAAGCAGGAGGAGGAATCAGAAGATGAAGAGCCACAAAACTCCCGGCTATGAGAAGATCCAGCTCGAGAAAGAAGGCAGCCAGAAAGGTATAGTCCATCTGCTTTCTGTTCAAAATTTTCTTTGTCTGTTACTGATGATGATCCCAGAACTGTGAAGGAAGCAGTGGATTCAGAGGATGGAAAACTTTGGAAAGAGGCCATGGTTGATGAAATGGCATCTTGCACAAAAATGAGGCTTGGGATCTGGTCGAGTTGTCGGCTGGAAGGAAACCCATTGGCAGCAAATGGGTGTTCAAGAAGAAGACAAATGCAGAAGGGAAGGTGGAGAAATACAAAGCTCGGTTGGTAGCAAAAGGTTATTCCTAGGTGTCGAGAATTGATTTTGGTGATATTTTTTCTCCTGTTGCCAAGGTAACTTCTATTAGATTACTTTTATCTGTTGCTGCTGCTTTTGATTTTGAGGTAGAACAGATGGATGTGAAGACAACATTTCTTCACGGGGATTTGGAAGAGGAAATCTACATGAAGCAACCTGAAGGCTTTGCGGTGAAGGGTAAGAAAGAACTAGTATGCAAGTTAAAGAAGTCTCTGTATGGGTTAAAACAGTCACCAAGGATGTGGTATCAGAAATTTGATACATTTATACGGGGACTTGCTTTCACCAGAAGCAAAGCAGATCATTGTGTGTATTTTAAATTAATTGGTGACCGTGTTATTTATCTGGTCTTGTATGTGGATGATATGTTGTTGGTTGGAAATGACAAAGAAATTATCCAGGATTTGAAGACCCAATTGTCCTCCAAAATTCGACATGAAAGATCTCGGTGCTGCAAACTATATTTTGGGCATGGAAATTAAAAGAGATCGGGCAAAGAGGAAGCTCTAGTTAAACCAGAGAAAGTATGTCGAGACAATACTGCAGAGGTTTAATATGCAGGATAGTAAACTGGTGAATGTTCCTATTCCTGTAGGTGTGAGGTTATATGCTAAACAGTGTCCCAAGACATAAGAAGAGGAAGAGGACATGTCCCGTGTTCCATATGCAAGTGCAGTCGGTAGCTTGATGTATGCAATGGTTTATACTAGACCAAACATTGCACACACAGTGGGAGTATTGAGCAAGTTTATGTCAAAACTAGGGAAGGAGCACTGGACAGCTGTGAAGCGGGTTTTCAGGTATTTGCGTGGCACTAGTGATTATGTTTTGTGCTACCAAGGAAGACCAGGATTGGACAGATTGTTGGACATTCATGGCTTTGTTGATGCAGACTGGGCTGGAGATCTAGATCAGAGAAGATCTACAAGTGGGTATGTATTTAACCTCTTTGGCGGTGCAGTCAGTTGGATGAGTAAGAAACAATCTGTAGTGGCGCTATCAACCACAGAGGCAGAATACATGGCAGCCACTCATGCAAGCAAGGAAGCAGTTTGGTTGGAGAGATTATGTTCAAGTATGGGGTTAGTACAGGGAGCTATAAGGATAGGCTGTGACAGCCAAAGTGCAATTTTCTTGGCAAAGAACCCTACTTATCATTCAATGATAAAGGACATTGATGTTCAGTATCAATTTGTGAGGGATATGATAGAAGACAAAAAGGTGTTGCTGTTAAAGGTGGAAACTTTGAAGAATACTGTAGATGCATTGACAAAATCTGTTAGCTCTGAGAGGTTCTCTTGGTGTAGAGAAACAATGGGTGTTTCAAGGCTGGGAAAATGACTAAGCTCTCTTGTGGCCCCCTGTGGAAAGAAAACAACAAGTGGGAGATTGTTGGGTTGTGTTATATTCTTTCCACATAGTTAACAGGGGTTTGACAGGTACCCGTAACCCCACTTTATGGGGTCCAGGGTAGCGCCCTGGAAAACTTTGGTTTTGGAGCCTATGTTAGGTTGGGCAGACCCACCTATGGTTTTGTGCATGATTTTCGCACATGTTTTCTGGACGCGATGGTTTTCAATCCATGGTTTTGGACGTGATGGTTTTCGGTTCATGGTATTGGATGCTTCGACATGTATAAATATGTATTGTAACATTGAAAGGAAAATAATGAAAAATCAAGCTGGTAGTCCCAATTTTGGGATCCAATGGAATATCTCTGTGTATATGTGTTTTATGTGTTATGCTCTCACATTTTTATTTTTCCTGTGATTTAGAATTCGTATGTAGGTAATTTCTGTATGGGGTTAAAACCTACATGGTGGCTATTATTCATGCCTTGAAGATGTGGAGAAATTATCTTCTTAGCAGGAGGTTTTTGTTGATGAGAAACCATAGCAGGTTGAGATATCTATTTGACCAACTAGATATGGATGTCAGTAAAGTGATATGGTTGGACACAATCAATGAATTTGACATCTATATCAGATATATCAAGGGTAAGGAGAACAGGGTTGCATATGCTCTCAACAAGAATGTGCAATTGAACCATGTTGCAGCTATGAGCTCATATGGAAAAAAATTATAGAATCAGATGCTATAGGAAAGACAATAGGATGGAAGGTACATGGAGCTTATGCATAGGCTACAACAGGGTATAGGTGACGAATATGTAAACTACCTTCTCATAACATATGTCTTGGTGAAATTTAGAGACAGGATCTGTATGTGAGATGAAAACGAACTCAAGAATATTATCTCGAGGGATTTTCATTTAAAACCATAATCAGGTCACCTAGGATACTAGAATACATTGAAAATAGTGAATAAGTTTGAATATTGGCCAAATTTGAAGAAGGAAGTGGAAGAATTCATGGCTAGATGTTTGGACCGTGAGTAGGTGAAAGAGGAGTATAAGAATCTACGGGTGTTTCTTCAGCCCATTCTGATTCCAGAATGGAAATGGTAGGTCATTTCCATGGATTTCATTACATGTGTTCTGAGGACATTTAGGTAGCATGATTGTATCATGATTTTGGTAGATAGGTTGAGCAAGGTAGCTCACTTCATTGTAGTAAGGACTACCTATTTGGTTGGTGAGGTAGCACAGGTATTCATTATGGATATTGTGGTATTGCATGGTATTCTGAAGTACATTGTGTTGGACAGGGATACCAAGTTCACTTCCAATTTTTGGAAGGAGTTGGTTGTAGGTCTGGGGACCAAGTTGGACTTTTGTACAACTTATCATCCATAGACAGATGGAAAAAGAGACAGGGTCAACATTACACTGGAGGATATGTTGAGGATGTATATGATGCACTAGCAAATGAGATGGGAGGAGTATCTTCTATTGGTTGACTTTTCTTATAAAAATGTTTATCAGGAGTCACTGATGATGAGTCCATTTAAGGCATTGTATGGGTAGAGTGTTAACACTCCCATCAGTTGGACTGATCCAGTGAATGGGTACTTATTGGACTGGACATGTTGGGAGACATGGAACAAGAAATTTAGGCTATAAAGAAGAATCTAAAGGTAGCACGAGACAAGAAAAGATTTATGCAGACCAAAACAGGACATTTAAGGTGTTTTAGGTTGGGGAGCATGTGTATTTGCACATCAAGCCCAAAAAGAGCTCCTTAAGGATTGGATCATGTGCCAAGTTGGCACCATGGTACTGTGGGCCTTTTGAGATCCTTGATAGGATTGGAGCAGTGGCTTACAAAGTTACACTACCTTCGAAATTGAAAGTCCATGATGTTTTTCATGTTTCATTGCTTAAATAATAAGTAAAGGATTTTGATCACGTTATTGATTGGTCTGTAATGCAAATGGAGAAGGAAGGTGAATTCTAGCTAGAACCTCAGTACATATTTCAAAAGGAACATCTCATGCTCAGGAATAGAGCAATCGAGCAAGTTAAAGTGCAATGGAAGCACTTTGGGCCTGATGAAGCTACATGCAAGATGGCTGATAAGATATGGGATATGTATCCTTTATTGTTTTCCAGTGGAGGAAAATGAATTTTTGGTATTGTACATATTTAGCTATGGTTGTTATTGTCAACACCACCATGGGCTGTGTCATAAAACTTCAATAAGCAGTATGGTTGGCATGTTATCATGTTTGTCATTATGGTTTTACTTTTGAGTAGGTTTCTATTGTAAATACTACAACGAGCTCAATGATAAATCTCTAGAGGAAGTATGCTTTTTACTATCAACTACTTTTCCGGTTGTAAGTTTAATATAACACCGAGGAAAGTGTTCCCTTTAAGTGGAGGGGTCTCTAACATCCCTGGGTTAAAAATTCATGTAATAAAAGTTAATAAATGAAAAATAAGACCATGGTTAAGGGACACTTCTTCCGAGTTGAATGTTGGGAAAAATATCATAGTGGACACCAATTGATGTGTTTATGGCTAAGGGGAAATTAACAAAGGAAATGGAAAAGGATTTGAGAAAGAAAAAATGCATTATTTGTATTTTATTTATGAAAGTAATGAAATATAGGAAAAGGGAGGTGAAATCTCAAAGGTTGCATGTGAGGAGGAAAATGAAGGAAAATAATGTAAAATTAAAGAAAATAGTGACATGAATAATGAAAATACATTAGAGAATCAGTTGATAGCCCTTTTTTAGTTCAATTTTCGAATTAATTTCAGAGAGGAGAAGAGCACCAAAAGGAGAAGGAATGAAAGCAAGCAAAGGAAGGACAATGAAAGAAAATGAAGGAAAAGCAAAGAAAATGAAAGCACGGATAAAGCAAGTAAAAGTTGAATCAAGCAACCTCACTAGGAATACTTGTAGGTAATTGGCTGCATGTATGATTTCCTAGCTAGTTTTGACATGAATGGTATGTGCATGTTTGTATTTTGTTCTCTTGTTGTCATTTGTATGGGTTTTGCTGGGTTTTATAGTGCATTTTAGCCTAGTATTTCCATTTTTTAATAACCATGGCGTGATGGGATTGTTCTTGATTTGAGCTTTGCATTGCTGAAAGACATTCGACTTGAGTGAGGTGGTCTCAGGAAAATTTTCAAATGCCCAATAATCAATTGACTGGTAATAGTGGGATACATGGTAAAGCTTGAGGGTGGAGACACAAAAATTCCCCAAGGTATTGGAGAAAAAAATTGAAGGCATCCAAGCTCAGTTTGGTTTTGTGATCTCGACACCGATTTAGGTGAGGTCACAGTATGGTGAGGGTGGAGGTGGTTTAACCTCTGGATTCCCTTGGTTGTTTATGGATTGGTTTATCCCATGAGATCCCACATTCATGCCTAGAATATGGCACAGGGGTGATTAGATGAAAGAGAAATTTGGTTCAACCAATCTATGGGTAGGTGGTACATAGAAGTCCCAAACCTGGTTTTCTTTTTCCTATGTTTAATAATACCTAAGTTTCCCTTGATTTTGATGAGTAAATGTACTTGTTAGTGCATATCTTTGATGGTTGTTCTCTCATTGTTATTTATTTAGTTATAAGAATGGTTATTTGATAGTTCTTAGTGATGACTCTTTTCATGTTTTTACTTTTAATTGAATGAATAATGAATGCAAGCCCTCATTGATGTTATGATAGGTAATGTGAGAAGGTAGTGACTCTTCTTGTTAAACCTCAAATAATTTTTCATCTCCTTATGTTCAAACTTGCATTCACAACCTGTAGGTTACAACTTTACAAAGTATTTGATGGAATATTAGTCTTGTTTGGGGAAGGTCAGATCAATTCCTAGTTTTAGTTTTCGTTTACAAGGATCTTTTTTATGTCTTTGATGGGATCTGGAAGTTTCATGTACTTATGGGTAGAGACTAGGTCCTAGCCCTCAAAAACAACCTTAAATCCCGTAGCCACTAGCATAACACTAGTAGAAAAAGGGAGTAGTCTCACTCAGGAAAGCTCATGAGATTGACTGAAGTTTCTGAGGAAGTTGGAGGGCTTGGAAATGGAGTGATTGGTGCTCTATGCTAGTGAAGAGGAGAGACATCTCAAGGGTTGGACACTTGGAAGGGTTGGGTTACTCTTTAACATCATGTAGAACCTAAGGGAAGTCAATAAGGTCTCAAGTTTTAGACTCCATTTCCTTAATTTCATATAGGAGGTTGAGTCTGATCATACCCTTAACTCATGTTTACCCCAGGAAAGATGATGAAAGTGGGTAAATGTTGGAGGATACAGCTACAACATTTTCCCACTTATCTGTAGCTATAATTCCTTAGGTATACTCCCTCTTTGAGGGATTTAGCATAAGCTATCCTAGAAAATCAATATGCTAGGACAGTAGAGATGATTATATTATAGATTAATATTGAATTTGAAGTCAATTTCCTTCCCAAATTGATGTTATGGACTCCTTAGCTCTTGAGACTAGCTATAGGATGTTCCTACATCTTCCTTATCAATCTTGGAGAG
Source organism: Pinus taeda (assembly GCA_000404065.3). NCBI lineage: Eukaryota > Viridiplantae > Streptophyta > Pinopsida > Pinales > Pinaceae > Pinus > Pinus taeda. The sequence goes on along the minus strand of APFE030455151.1, from coordinate 47,367 downwards.
AAATCAAAGTTATAAAATTCATAAATGGAATGATCGCAACTCACAAAATAAAACCCTTTATGTGCATGTTACCTTCCTACCTTTTGGAATTCTAGGAAGCTCTTTCCAAACCAGTTAGCTATCAATACTAAAGAGGACATCATTTACATCTAAGGTATTATACTTTGATTTATACTTTTTTCATATGATAAAGGAATGAAAATTTTGTCTTTATTCCCTATCATTCGCTTGTCATGCATTCATGGAAACACCATCCTTTTTAGTGCACCTATCATATAGCTAATAATATATTTCTTTTTTTTTCGTTTCTAAAGAAATATGTTGAAATTTATATTAATAAAAATGGGATTCATTCCACACCAACAAATTTCTTTGAAAACTTATTTAACCAAATTTGTTTGAAGGTTTGGGTTAGATCACGTAGGAACAACCCAAAAGCATTCATAAAAATAACCCTTTATTGAGAGTGAAATCATTAGAACTTAAGACTTTCCAAAAAAACCCTAAAATTAGAATATATGTGTATTTGATTCCTTTCTTTACATTTTTCCTTTGATTGACTTTTCATATTCCCCGGAGAGTTAATTTTTGTCTCTTTTCTAACTTGGATTGAACCAAATTTCATGTTTTTTTGGGTGATCTCCAATTTCTTAGAGAGTTCTACTACTAGAGTCCTTATTTTGGTATAGAGAAGGAAGAACTACATCCACGTAGTTCGGCCATGACAGCGCCTTCCGGTTGGAACTATTTGAAGACACACTCCTAGAAGATGAAACTTTGGATTTACCTATATTAGAAAATGGACGATTAAAAGAGGTTATCATTTCTCCTTCTGAGAACTTTGGTGACTTAGAAAAGTTTATTTTAGTATCTATTGTGAAGAGAACTTTTGATTCCATACATGATATTGGAAGGTTCTCAAATATGACCCCTAACTCCTAAGGAGAATCGCTCACTGCAAATTTTAATTATTTTTGCAACTTTGCATATTTTTAAGGCATTAGAGGGAGATCATTTTCGTAAATTGTATAATTCTCATGATTGGTGTCTTCCCACCATTGAGGTTTTCTACTAGATATATCTGCATTATTATTCTTAACTTTGTAAAAGGATTTAAGAGAATGACCAGTCTTATGGCAGTCTCTATAGTGTAAATAGAGGTTTTTATATTCTAGGTTTTGGATCCAAGAAAATCTAGGACCAGTTAGCTTTATTTCAGAAGGAAACACTTTACTGAAATCCATTTCCCCACATATGCGAGCATATGTAGATTTTCAATAGAATTTAGTCTATTTTCTTCATAATACAATGTACTTGAAGTGTTACCAATTAATGTCAAAGAAGAAAAAATCCAAAGATGAGAAAAAAAATATTGGTAAGTCTTAGGCAAATCACAAAAATTTATACTGAGGCTGAGAGGGGATAAAAAGATGGAAATGAAGGCTGCATAAAGAGCCCTACATAGCCTACTCCATCATGCTCCCCTTTTCCATTCATAGTCTTAAAATAGTTCCGAAAATGTGGTACCTTTTTTTTTTTGTGCACCATATGGAGCTTTGGAATCCCAATATTTGGGAAATGTTCCTTTTGATTTCTATGGGAGAGATAGAAAAAACATACTTTGGATTTGGATATTTTTATACACATACTTGAGGTTGGCATGAGTTCATCTAAAACTTCTTTAAACATGGTAGCTTCTCTAGAAGTAGGGATTCTCATGAGCATGTTATCATCGACAAACTATTATTGAGAGATAGGAAATTCTTCATCGGGTATTCATAGGCCTTTCAACCAACCTTATGGAATTGCTAATTGGATGGAGAAGATTTTCCCTTTTACAAATAATATGAAAAGGAAAGGGGAGAGAGGATAGTATTTCTTGATATGAAGGATGATTTAAAAGTATAACTAGGGGAGCCATTGAGCAGAAATGAGATGAATGACAAAGAAAATAGGGCTTCCACCCAATAAATCCAGGAATTCATGAAGATAAAATCTTAAATGACACTAGATACACATGCATAATTTAACTTATTAAAATCTTTTGATAAATCTAACATCATTAACATAGCCAGATTTTCTTATTTTCTTAGTGAGTAGATGATTTCATGTGTAGCAAATATTCCATCGAAAAAAAATTTCCCTCCACATATCCTATTTTCTCTAAGGAGATTAGGGAGGGGAGGATTAGTTTCAACCTATTAGCTAGACTTTTTTTATGGTTTTGAATATAATGTTGTAGATGGAAATTGGAAGAAATCTTGAGGGGTTGTTGATGTTGTCTAACTTAAGCACCAAATAGAAAAGATTGGTGCTGAGAGCTAGCAAGACAAAGTTTGTCACTCTAATATCTTAAACCAATTCGTGAATTTCACGTTTTAAAAATGGTTCACAAGCTTGGAAATAATCCATGTAAATCCTTTAGTTTTAGGATCTTTTTACCTTGGAATACTAATTATGGCTTCCTCTACTTCCTCCAATGATATTTCTTGGATAATGGAATCATTGTGTTATGCCTTGACTATTTTGGGGATATAATTGATTTTTTTTTAATAGTAACCTACTTTTTTTTTTAACCCTTATTCATTAGAGAGCTAAAGAACAGCAAAGCCATTTTCTATGTCCTTGTTGTTTGTAAGTTTTTGGCTTGCATTATTTTGGAGAGAGGACCTATTATCATGGAAGTTCTCAATCATAGATTTTAGGAAACACTTAGTGTTTTTATCTCCTTTATTGGGAAACTTAATGCATTATATTTGAATCCATAATATATCTCCTTACACCGATCACACTTCTAATTGAGAGATAACCTCCCCCTCCTCCCTTGCTAGTGTCTCCACTCAACCATTAAGGATGATCTTCGTTGTATTATATCCATTTTTTCCCTCAATCTTTGAGTTGGAATAATGTGTGTTATCAAATTCCTCCCACTTCCATCTTGTTATATTTCATTTTAATAACTTGAGTTTTTTATAGACTTGGTACATTGATGAGCCTTTCATTGGGATAGATTGATGTTGCCATTATTGATCTCTTTTCACAAATGTTGAATCTTAGAGCAAAAAACTATCAAATGGACTCTTTTTTTTTTGTGGGTTGGCCTTAATACCAATTTATACAAATTCTAGCTAGTGATTTGATCTTCTATATGGGAGAATGGAGACTACAATTAAAATTTCCTTTTTCCATAGTTGTTCCAAAACTAAAAATTTATCCAACCTGGAGGAAAGTTGATGGCAACCACCCTTGCAATTGTTTTGAGCAAATATGTCATTGATGGTATCTACATCTAAGGTCTACATATCTAAAATTAGATTTGAAAATGGTTGAGCATCTATAAAAAACCATCTTAAGAGACCCTTTTTCTTCTGTATATATTTCATTATGTTAAAGTCACCCTTGATGATAAGGATGTTATTTGGGGCTAGAGAATCTATAAATTGTAGGTCTTTTAAAAATATGGGTTTATCATTGAGAACTATTGGTACATAAATATTGGATAGTTAAACCACCTCTTCAGAGTTGATGAGCTGAAATTGTCCATAGAGGGTTCTAGGAGTTGTTGTTATTGTTGGATTCCAAATAAGAGCTAATACACCACATTGACTTACTACATTTATTTCTATCGATGCACTATCTCTCCAACGTTTTGGAAGCTATTTCACTTAATTTCTCACGTAAGCATTTAGTCCCATGTAGCATGATCATTGTAAGTATTTCCCTATGAATTATTTCTTTTAAGGGCCTCTATTTTTCCTTGCAATTGAGGCCTCTTATATTCCCGTTAATAATATCATTGAGAAGGATGGACAATAGAGGCAAATACCTCCATCATTAAATTCACTTCAAATGAATTAGCTAGCATCTCTCTTGCTTCATGGATGAAATATTTCCTACTTTTTCCTCCCTTTCTTCTTTATCTCCTTGTAGTTTCTAATGACTTCTTTAAAGTTGAAATTTTGGATTTAATAGCTAGATGAACCATAGCTTTGAGTTGATTCTCCTTTGTGATATCAAATATTTAAATATACTTTGTGTATCCTTTGCACTTGCTTCTCTTTGATGGTTTGTAGATCTTTTTAGCTCTTTCACCATGTTTGGTAATGTTACATCCTCCATGTCCATTTCCTCCATATTTTCTTATATATATATATATAGAGATATTGAGGCAACATCTTCAATCAAAGCAATATTTTCTTGCTACTTTTCATAATTTTCCTCGAGACTTTTTCTATTATAGGAGTTGTGATTCGAGCTACTATACATTTGGATAATCTCTTTTCAAAGGTTATCTATCATACGTGGAAGCCTCTGAGCTTTCCATGTGGCATTTTCTCAATGGTCCATTTGGAACCCAATCATGTTGCACTACATCACCTAGTTGAAGACAAACCACCAATTGACACTTGGCAAACCATCATTGAGAGTTGACCACCTTTGACCTACACAGTTACTTGCCACGTGGCATTGCCCCAAAGTTCAAATGGCTAATGTTCGTTTGATCAAATTTTTGTGGAGGTGATAAGGTTTGACCCTACAACCTCCCCTCCATTAAAAACTTGCCTTACCAACTCCACTACACTCTAATAATTAAGATATTATGGTTTGAATTTATATTTAAAGTTTAAATGTGTCGAAGTTTGGAGATAACATTAAACTTAACTGCCGCATGTGACCGCAACCCCATAACTGTTAACATTTAATGTTAACCACTGGCGGGATTTAATGGACTAGTTAACGATCCTACAAAATCACCCAAAAATCGGAGAATTTGTCACTCCATTAACGGAAAATGGAGAAAAATTGTAGGATCATGTCTGATTTGGTGCAATTTGTGGAGAAAATAGTGGAAAATATGAAAAGACCATAACTTGATGGGATTTTGACCAATTTTAGAAAATGGACAGTCAATTTTGGATGATTTTGATGCTCTAAAAACAATGTAATAGGTTTTACAAGCAATATAAGAACTTTCCAAGTGATTTTTCCATAGGGAATTTCAAGGAAGTCGAGGGACTCTAGGGAAGGAGGTCATGCCCACATCAGCAGAGTCATTTTTCAGAGATCTAATAGTCATCTTTTGGGTTTTGGGGTCCTATGAACCCAATGGTACAATCTGCAAATCCATTTTAGTTGAGAAGAAGCTTGTAATCAAACATTTGACCAAACAATTCCAAGAGCTCCTAGCCATTGAAGGAGGTCATAGGAGATGTAGACCAATACTGGAGGGTGAACTCTTTGATCAGATTTGTCTTATGATTTTACTGTGTATATTTTTCTACATTTTATTTTCTTTTCATGTTATTTAATCAACTAATTAACTCATAATTTTCTGACACATGGCACATAAAAGACATCTAATTTAACACATAAACCTCTTGCATAACTAGGTAAATGAGATCCTAAATAAAATTTTAACTGATGAGGGAGCTTGCATATCATTAAATTTTTTTTCCAAGATTTTAGATCAGGTGGGTATCAGAGCACTTGTTAGCTCATTTGAACCTTGAGATGGTTTTCCAAGGCTAGCTAGAGAATTAGCTATTGCTTTTGAAATTGTGCAAGGATCATTTAACTATAGTCAAGTTTGTGTATACAAGCTGACGCAAGGAGAAACTCAAGATTGATAACTTGGTTCTCAAATCACAGTAAAGAAGTTTGTGAAGCTTTGTGAATTGTTTTGAAGATCTTTAATTCATTACACTTGTGATGGCAGCTTCAACAAGTGATGTTTATAATCCATCTTCCTTAGCAAGGCTCTTAATGAGAGATATGGTGCAAGAGATGTATGAAGGTAGGAAGGAGAAAACCATACTTCAAGAGTAGTTGATGGACATGAAGGAGGAGAAGAAAATACTTCTTGAAAAGATGCATGAGATGGAGACTCAACTCCATGTTGAAAAGGAAACCCTGAGCAAGTATATGCATGAACATGAGGTATGAAATTCATGTTTATCTTCAATTTTCTCTCAAAATTAATGTTTTGCTTCTTTTGAAAGGAACAGTAGAGGAATAGGGTCCAAATTATTGATGAAAATGGGTTATGATGATAAAGGGTTTGGAAAACATCCACAAGGCATAGTCGAGCCAATTGTTTTTGAGGAAAGGCCTAGGTATTTAGGCCTTGGTTATGGACAACATGATGGAGAATTATCCAAAGCCAAGGAAGCACATGAAATTGTTCCAAGAGGGAATTTCATTACATTTTCATACCCTGAAGCTTGTGAAGATTGTGTTCATGAGGAATGGAAAAGTTGTATACGCACTTTTCAAGAAGATGCTCCTACGCATGCAACTGGTGGAAAGGGAAAAGAAGAGTATGATGAAAGCTCTAATTTCATTGAGAACATTGTTGGTACTCTGAAGAGAGGCACTACCTCATCAAATTCACCTCTTGAAGAAGGCGACAAAGGTGAATTTTCAAGGTATAAATATGCCTTTAATCAAGTTTCTTTTGATTATGTTAAACATGGTAAATATTCATGTAAGAATTGTTGGAAATAATACTGAGAGGGGGGGGGGGGTGAATGAGTATTATCAAATCAATAATCTTTTCATTTTCATACTCAGATTCATATACGCTACTTCAGTTCAAGATATCCATGTATATACGCGACTGTGTTAAATGAAACTAGCGTACATACAGTAATATTGTGATTCAGTTAGTTTATCTTCAGTGAATGCATCAGAACATTATTAACCATATTAATTGTAAACAGGAGTAGTATAACATAAAATATCATCACACATAATCCACACACATGAACACCATGATATAAGGTGCCCAATGTGGGTGAAAACCACCCGCTGCAATTTGTTTCTATCTTCTTTTAATAAGAAACTTCTTTTACAATGTACTGGTGCAGTCCTTTACCAGCATCTAAGCTGCAACCTGTAGAGGGCTACAACCCTCTCTCGTTCTCCAGCTTCTCCTAGAAGGGAGCTACAACCCCCTTAACTCTTGTACTAGCTAAAGTACTAGTACATAGGTGCTGGCCTATAGAAGGCTACAACCTTCTCTTCCAGGGACCACGTTTCATTCATTTTTAGACTGGATCCATAAATACAAAACAATCATCACTATAATACAAACATTACTTATACCTGCATCATCAATCTCCCAATACCGAATCACTGAAACCCTGTCACCAACACACTCACCAAAACACATACCAGAGCCCAGAACTCTGCCACAACCACTAGAATCAACAACAACCAGAAATATCAAATCTCATAATGCATATGCTACTTGACTCTGTCAAACCCGTGTGTATACGTGCCTTTACCAGAGCGAACCGGCATACAAATCTATAGATAATTACTTAAACCTTCGCTATCATCAACATGATTCAGATTGAGCCAAGCATCACAAACCCATAACAATCATGCTCGAACTAGACCCTTCAATAGACATTCATTTCACTACCCCTCTCTTCGCCTAATGATCTTCTCCTTATATAAGTTTAGGCCTTTATGAATACCATGGTCCAAAACCATGTCGAACCAATACCTTAGACCCAATACCTGGGGTCGTCACTTCGAACCAAATACCATCGACCAAATACCACGAAGCAAAACCATGGTTTCCAACATGTATGCGCCTTTACTTCTATGAACCCGCGTGTGTATGTGTACGTGCCTTTTGTTCTGCTAACCGGCATGTATACGCGCTTCGATTAAGGTTAACATGTGTATATCACTTTCTTGTCCTCTGATTGAGTTGCCACCAAAAACAACACTTGTATCATACCCCTGAGTGAGTTTCCATCAAGGACAACACCTATACCATAATTCCAACAATCTCCCCCTTTGGAATTGATGGAAACAACCACACCAAGTCACTCTCCCCCTTGACATCAAGGGAAAAGGATGGACGAAGATTTTCTCTTCTTCGGTATACCTTCTTCTGTCCATACTTCCCCTGAGTACCTATTGAAATCTCTGATTGAGCTCCCCCGTTTTTTTTGTACATACTACGATGTACCATTCCGTCCATGCTCCCCCTGAGCACATGCAAGGTCTTTATAACAAATATCAACAATCTATTCAAGACCATGATAGTCATCAGCAACTATCATACACTACATATGATTTGTACCAAAAGCATCAGCATCCTGTAACTTGCAACACCATTCTTTTGACCAACCAGCAAAAATTATCATTTAACCATATAAGCATCATTATCAAAGACTTCTCATCAAAATGCCAACAATGCATTATTTAAGTATATGTTCCCCATGAGTCTATGCCAACCATCTTGTACTATGATCGAACCATTTCCTGAGACTATTCTGCTGCCCTTTTCTTCCATATACGTGACTAGGAAGCCTCTATCTCGCGTATATACGCTACTTGACTTTATTATACCAGCGTATGCAAGATGGAATACTGAAGGTCTTCACTTTCAATTTCCTCTCTGTCTATTATGTCAGCTAACCAAGTTATGTCACACCTTTCAATCTCTAATTTTGTCTTCTTCAATTCCTGGAATTGTGATGACGTATAGTCTTCTTGCTTTGGATTTTGAATTTTGTTCCTGCATTCCCTTGCTTAATTTCCAAACTTGTTACATGCATAACATCTTACATGTTTCATATTTCTTCTATAGCAATCAATTGCTTTGTGGCCATACATATTGCAAGCAAAACAATATCCTCTGAAATATTTGGAACGTGATGATCTTGTGTGATGGTCTTGAACCATTCTACTTCTGCATTTGGCTACAACATGTCCAAGATTATGACATACATAACATTCAACATTATTCAATGGAGGAAATAATCATCTATCACTTCCATAGTTAGGAGTAAAGGATTTTCTTTGAGGAATTTCTTTCATTGGTTGTTCCTTGTTGAGCATTTCAGATTTCTTATTAGAGTTCCTTGCCTCACCTTGTGAATTAGATTCACCTTCAACAGATTCATAAAATCCAAGACCAGTTTTGATAGTAGGGGGTCTTTGACTACCAAGAATGTCATCCAAAATCTTAGTACTATCATGAAATCATAACATTTATCCTTTTCTTCTAGTTTACTTTTTAAGATATTTACCTCAACTTGATGTTGTTCTCCCTTTTCCAGATACTGCTTCCTTATGTTTTCTTCAGCTTTCCTTCCTTCTTCCACTTGTTTCCTTAATTCGATCACTTCATGTTCTTGTTCTTCAAGAGCTTCTCCATTATGCTTCTTTGATTTTTCAAGATCTTCTTTTAGAGAGAGGATCTTTGATTCAAGTCTCTAAATTGTTATGCTCTGATCTTTTACTACATCCTGCAATTGCTCCCTTACTCTGGTTACTGTCTCCAATTGTTCATTTAATCTAGTAACTTCTTCTGATTCTACATCCTTCTTTTCATATGCCATGAGACTTCTAATGTCTTCACTACTATTGAATGAAACGTTACTTTTAACATGGGTATAATAGCTTCTATTATCTTTTTCAGGCATCATTCCTTTGTTATGAGGACATCTAGCAGCGTACTGACCAACTCTACCACATAAAAAGAAATTGAAACGTACCTTACCTTCGAACCTTACAGATCCTCGTTCAAGATTCTTGACAAAATTTACTTCTTCTTCCCCTTCGGAAATGTATCCTGATCCATTTGCTGATACTTCGAAAGAAACTTCTCTCATATCTGATGGTCCTCCCATTCTCATCTCAAAAGCAGTTAAGATTCTGTGAAGTTGTGACATAGTGATTTTCTGCAGATTCTCCATTTCTTCTATAGTAGACACTTTGGAATCAAATTTAGCAGACAGAGATCTTAAAACCTTTTCAACTAAGACAACTTCCTTAAATTCTTCACCCAGATTCCTCATACAATTGACAATCTCATCTATATGTAGAAAATAATTAGCTATGCTTTCATTGCTATGCATATTAAGATTTTCATACCGTATTCTAAGAGTTTGAAGCTTTGCTCATTTTACCTGTTCATCTCCTTCATAGCTTAGAATGATTTTGTCCCATATTTCTTTGGCTTATTTGAAATGCATGACCTTCATGAATTCTTATTGTGACAAACTTCCCAATAAGACAATAACAACTTTGGCATTGAGATCATATTGCTTTCTCTTTGTTGCATCTATAGGAATTGATGATGGATATGTGTATCCTCCTTCCATGATTCCCTAGACATCCATTCCAAGTGATTGCAGATATGTTGTGGTTCTTATCTTCCAGTGGGTAAAGTTACTCCTATCAAAGATTGGTGGCCTAATGGATGCCTCTCTTTCTTGATTAGCCATTCTGATGGATCTTTCCTTCAAGCAATCAAGCTCCTTCCAAAGGACGTGCTCTGATACCAATTGTTGGAAATAATACCAAGAGGGGAGGGGGTGAATCAGTATTATCAAATCAATAATCTTTCAGTTTCATACTCATATTCATATACGTTGCTTCAGTTCAAGCTATCCGTGTATATACGCAACTATTTTAAATGCAACTAGCGTACATACAGTAATCTTATGATTCAGTTAGTTTATCTTCATTGAATGCATCAGAACATTATTAACCATATTAACTGTAAATAGGAGTAGTATAACAGAACAGATCATCACACATAAGCCACACACATGAACACCATGATATAAGGTGGAAACCCAATGTGGGTGAAAACCACCTGCTGCAATTTGTTTCTATCTTCTTTTAATAAGAAACTTCTTTTACAATGTTGGTGCAGTCCTTTACCAGCACGCAGGCTGCAGCCAGCAGAGGGCTACAACCCTCTCTCGTTCTCGAGCTTCTCTTGGAAGGGAGCTACAACCCACTTAACTCTTGTACTAGCTAAAGTACTAGTACGTAGGTGTTGGCCTACAGAAGGCTACAACCTTCTCTTCAAGGGACCATGTTTCATTCATTTTCAGACTAGATCCATAAATACAAAACAATCATCACTACAATACAATCATTAATTATACCTTCATCATCAATCTCCCAATATTGAATCACTGAAACCATGTCAACAACACAGTCACCAAAACACATACTAGAGCCCAAAACTCTGCGACAACCACTAAAATCAACAACAACTAGAAACATCAAATCTCATAGTGCATACGTTACTTGACTGTGTTAAACCTGCATGTATACGCGCCTTTACCAGAGCGAACCCGCGTACAGATCTATAGATAATTACTTAAACCTTCGTTTTCATCAACTGGATTCAGATCGAGCCATGCATCACAAACCCATAACAATCATGCTTGAACTTCACCCTTCAACAGACATTCATTTCACCACTCCTCTCTTGGCTTAACGATATTCTCCTTATATATGTTTAGGCCTTTCTCAATACCATGGTCCAAAACCACGCCGAACCAATACCTTGGACCCAATACCTGGGGTCGACACTTCGGATCAAATACCATGGACCAAATACCATGGACCAAAACCATGTTTTCCAACATGTACGCGCCTTTACTTCTATGAACCTGTGTGTGTACATGTACGCAGCTTTTGTTCAGCTAACCCGCGTGTATATGCGCTTCCATCAAGGTTAACATGCGTATATTGTAAGGACTCTGGACACCACATATCTCCACAATGGTATGATATTGTCCACTTTGGGCCTAAGCCCTCATGGATTTGCTTTTGGACTTACCCCAAAAGGCCTCATACCAATGGAGATATTTGTCCATCCTTATATACCATGATCCTCCCCACTTCTAGTCAATGTGGGACTTTGGTCGTATACCCAACAATCCTCCCCTCGAACAAAGGACCATCGAGCCTCCCCTCAAACGATTATCCATCCATCCACTCTCGACCAACTAGGATTCTTCACTCCAATGCGTTGGAAGCGCACGCCTTACATGGAACACCACCTGCCTTGAGAGCTTGCTCTATCCCAGGTCAACTCCTCTTCACCGTGTTGGGACCAGGACACGTCCATGAAGAATCCGGAGCACACCGCCTACCGAGCTCATCCATGGATCCCATCGTGATATTACCGGGGCCCACCACCTTCATTCGACATTCTGAGGATTCATCCACTTGGCTAACTTCGGGGCATGGCTCTGATACCGCTTGTAAGGACTCTGGACACCACATATCTCCACAATGGTATGATATTGTCCACTTTGGGCCTAAGCCCTCATGGATTTGCTTTTGGACTTACCCCAAAAGGCCTCATACCAATGGAGATATTTGTCCATCCTTATATACCCATGATCCTCCCCACTTCTAGTCAATGTGGGACTTTGGTCGTATACTCAACATATATCACTTTCTTTTCCTCTGATTGAGTCACCACCAAAAACAACACTTGTATCATACCCTACATGAGTTGCCATCAAGGACAACACCTGTAGCATAATGCCAACAAGAATTGGAGAAAAAGTTCATGTTCCTTTTGTTGTTTGTATAACCATAATGTTTCAAGGTGTTGGAAGAAAATGGCCACATACAGGAAAATTTCAAAGCAAAATAGATAGAAAGCCAAAGGTCCATTGGACAAGGCAACCCATGTTACAAAGAAGATGCAACTTTTTTGTACTCATTTCCATAAAAAAGGTCATCTCATAGACAAATGTTGGATTTTGTATCCAAGAACTCATCCACGAAATTTAAAGAAGGTGGAGAGGGAATCTGGCAAGAATGGAAAAGAATATTCCATAATTGAGGTGGGTCAAGATGATTCACAAGACGATGGGCAGTTGCAAGAATCGCCATTGAAATGGTTTCGTAAGAGGTGGTTTGATTTATCATCCAAATAAGGCTTGCATTTCTTTTTCCAATAGATGCAATTATTTGCCTTAAAAGATGCATTTATTTTCCTTATGAATACATTACTTTTCTGTTGAAAGTATGTTGAAACTTGCATGATGCAAGATGTTGGGAGTTGATTATGTTACTCACTTCATTTACAGCAAATTTTTCAATTCTTGATGTTGCATACTTTCGCCAAGAAGGTGTGTGAAATTTGAGTATGTTACTCACTTCATTTTCAGCAAATTTGTCATTCTTGATGTTGCATAATTTCACTAAGAAGGTGTGTGAAAGTAGAGTATGTTACTTCATTTGTAGAAAATTTGTCAATTCAGCTCTTATGTACCCATACATGTCTTTTGGCTTATTGTATTTGTGTTTGTACTTGTGAGAGAGTTGAAGAATTGTAAACATGCATGAAAGTTTTTGTGTGTGTGAACAATGAAACTAGCAACATGCATGAGTGATTGACTTGTATTGGTTGATTGCTTTGTTAATATGTATGATTGACAACTTGAGAATTTTAATTGTGTTTGGATAAATGCATGAGTGTCAACTTATGTCGATTTATGTCACATGTATGTGATATCAACTTGGAAGAGTTGATTTTATCTCCAAATATGAAAGGGATTTGTTGGCGTATCATTGCATGAGATGTGAAATTCTTGTTGTCATGAAAAGAATCGTCAAGTTGTGTACATGCTTATGTTTTCCTTTCAAGGCAAGTCAACTACTTGAAGATGATGTTTTTTTGACTTGTTTAGTAAACCATCGACTAACACACTAAAATATTTGTACACCAAGGCGCAAGAGTACATGGCGATGTTACATGATGTTACAATTGTTTCTTTGAAGGAACAAAGGAATAGGTCATCAACTTATATTTCTTGCATAATGTGTTTTTCTAGTTAATGGTGTTTCTTGTGACAAGATGTTGCAGGATTTTGGAAGGTCCATTCTTGAGTAACATGCTCATGCTTAGCCTTCATTCTCAAATTAAAACATGAGAACCATGTTGAACTGGAGGGTGATAGAGGAAAGAAGTGATAGTGGAAAATATGCCAAAAAGTTTGCAGCCATGGAAGATCATTGTTTTGTGTTGACGCCAAGAAGAAAAAGAGACGATGAATGCATTCTTCCAAATGTGGAATTTGAAACCATGGAGGTAGAAGAATGGTCACTTATTTTCTTGTTGTTATGGATATTAGAACTCATTTTGTAGTTCAGTCAAATGGGATTAACTTGGAATAATGGTTTCCAAGAAGAAGTTTGCATCGAATGCATGTGTTGTAAAGGAGGAACATGATTCTCGGTGGGAAGGCTATTAGTAAGTTTTACAAGCACTGAGGGATCAGTTTGGTATAGTAAGGTGTATAATCAGTTAACAAGTAGGAAAAAAGTGTTGGATTGGGTCGACAACAAAAGAAGAACAGTGGTTGAGTGACATAACCAGTTGCAATGCAAGCCATGTCAATGTACCCAAGTGGTTTTGATGGAGAATTTTCAAGTAGAAACAGTTGTTAAACATGGGAAGGAGAAGAGTGTTTATCTCTCATCAGAGAACCATATTTGTGGGTCCAAAATCTGTTAGTTGGAAGGAGTGATCAAAATCTGGATTAGGGGCAAAAATTTGCTCAAAAATAAAGTGTCTAGAATCACTTGAAACTTGAGCTACCACATCCATCTCGGTGATACGATCCCAATGCAACTTGTTTCACTGAAAACAGAGTTAGTATGAGGAATTTAGAGCCCACTGACTGTTTCACCATACAACAAAAAAATTGCAAGTATTGTCGAATCAACAATCCATACTGTTGACATGATAGGTCAAAGGTGGTCAATTCCCAATGATGGCTCGCCAAGTGTCAAACGATAGTTGGTCTTTAGCTGGGTGACGTGGAACAACATGATTGGGTTCTGGATGAACCAATGAGAAAATGCCACATGGTAAGCCCAAAGGCCACCAGGTGGCACCTCCCAAAGGTCAAATGGCTAATGTGCTTTCGATCAAAATTATGTGGAGGCAATGGGGTTTGACCCTACGACCCTCCCTCCACTAACTGCATGCATTACCAAATCCACTATACATTAATATTTAACATATTATGGTTTGACTTTATATTTAAAGTTTAAACGTGGCGAAGTTTGGAGGTAACATTAAACTTAACTACCACATGTGACTACAACCCATTAAACGTTAACTGCTAGTGAGATTTAGTGGTCTCATTAACGATCCTACAAAATCCCTTGGAAATTTGGGAATTTGTCACTCCGCTAACGAAAAATGGGGCAAAATTGGAGGATTATTCCAGATTTGGTGCAATTTGTGGAGTGAATAGTGGAAAAATTGAAAATACCATAACTTGATGGGGTATCAACCAATTTTAGAAAGTGAATAGTCCATTTTAAATTATTTTGATGCTCTGAAGAGAATGGAATAAGTTTCATAGGGAACATAAGACTTCTACAAGTGGTGGTTCCCCATGGAATTTCTGGGAAGCCTAGGGCCACCAGGGAAGGAGATCATGCCCAGATCAACCAAAGTCAGTTTTTAGGGATCTAATAGTCATTTCTAGAGTGTTTGGGTCATCTGAACCCAATGGTATAGTATGAAAATTCACTCGAGTTGTTATCGGGAAATCTAGTGTCTATGCAGAGCTGCTAGTCCCACTAAGACAAGTAGCTATCTTAGAAACAAATAGATTAAAGTTACTTTTGTTTTCCTTTACGAGAAATAGACAGAAAAGGAGCAAAGAGTACCAACCTCGATCTTTCACTTGGTTCCTCGCTTGTTCCTTCTCTACTCTGACAAGATCTTTGCCACTCTTTCCTTGACCACTCCACTTCAAAGAGTACTTTTAAAGTCAAAGCAACATAATACCTTCAAAGTGCAAAGATCTACAATCATAAACAATATAGGACTAGATATATATTGACCACACAAATGTAGATATCATAAAACATACAAGAATGTGGAGGAAAACTTGAATAACTTTATTAATGTAAACATTAGAAGAGAGGATTACAACCCATTGATCTAACCTAGCGTCATCCTCCCAGCATGAAATCCCTTCTTCACCTCATGAAAAGCTTAGATCACCCAACACTATGATGTTCCACCGGGGAAACCAACAACGCTTCCTTACAAGATACAAGATTCCAATGTCTGGATCTTTTGGATGAGGGATCCATATATAGATGATTGTAAGGGGGGTGAGTCAGCTTCTGGGATTTTGATTAGTGTCTTCTATCTGATAGTTCTTGATTCCACTTGCAGATTGATGATCTCTTACTCATCCCTGGGTGAATTCAGAGAGGCAAGTGTCACAGGAGAAGTTTCTGGAAGATTCCATGATCATCCACCTTGCAAATTGTCTCTGCCATTTGTCTACTCTTGCCCATCACACCCTACAGAAGGGATTTCTAGTATGCATCACACTTTTTGCACTCAGCAGGTGAGATGCATTGCACCCTTAGCACTGAGCAATCTGTATGGTCCAGTTTTGACTAGTTTTGAGCAGTTTTCTATGGAGAACTTCTGGGAGATGATGTAATCAGTTGACCTTGTTCCTTTAGGGCACGAAACAACACTTTTAGGGACTTAGAAGACCCTTTTTTATGGACATATGTGTTTGGGGTTGCAGTGCCCAAATATGTCTATAACAGTTTCTCCCTAAAGCATGAGGTCGAAAATCTTTTGATGTCGAGTGAAATGCTTTACCATGAGGATCCAAGGTTTTTCGAACTAGAAGGTGACCTGTAATAAGATACAATACAATACATTATCTTCATAACATTTTCATGATCTAGTTGAGGCAGGCATTCCCATGCTCAGCTTTATAAATTCATTTTCATGTCATAGGATAGACAACTGTCTGTATGGCAGACTAATGATTCTGATAGAGCCATCATCCTTTGATTCAGATAATCATCTATGCAACAACGATGTACATTTCGTGTTTTGATTCTCCTAAAAATATTGCAGCCTGGATGGATGAAACTAGCTCCAGGGTCTTCAAACTCGTCCAATCTCTGCCCGAAGTACAAGTCGATCCATGTGAAAAATGTTCTGGAGTCGAA
This sequence comes from Pinus taeda, assembly GCA_000404065.3. NCBI lineage: Eukaryota > Viridiplantae > Streptophyta > Pinopsida > Pinales > Pinaceae > Pinus > Pinus taeda. The sequence goes on along the minus strand of APFE030455151.1, from coordinate 30,576 downwards.
CATGGAAAGACATCGCCTGATTACCAGCCAATGACGTAAGATATTAACAGGAGCGAGAGGAATCATTGATAATGATGATGACCCTCAAGGTACTACAGTAGAATTTGTGTGGTGTGAAGATGAGACTTGTCGTCGAAAACCATGCAAAATCTTTCGGTTGAAGGCGATTGATGTAAACCTATCGTCGGAAGTGAGAAACTTGCCATTGAGGCATGCAAGATTCAAAGTATTGAAAGGGTTGTTGCTAGGTTGACTTCTTGGATAATGAGTTGTCATCAACAAGAAGTGACCCATCGTAGGAGGGCCTTAATGAATCCCAGATCTATGACACGGAACAAAGCAAATGATTTTGTGGAGGTGAAAACGTGATGATGATATAGGATTCAGGGTGGCGGTCATGAAGGAATGAAGCGTGAAGGTATTGCAGTGGGTGAGACACAAGCTGGGTTGGTGAATTATCTGATCAACTTCTCTTGAACATATCGGCGACACTAAAATGGATTGGTAGCGTTAACCCCAAAGATGGATGGTACGATGGACCAATGGTAGTATGACCGGTGATCGGACTAACCCAACCCGACTCAATCATGGTGATGGAGTGAAAGCGTCATGTTCAAGAGTGACTTGCTACCAACAAAGTTTTTTCAAGTTTTCTTCCCAATTTTGCCCAGTCATTGCTGACCAGTACCTATTTATTTTTATCAATCTTGAGGAGGATAACATATGCTTGTTCTATAATTTTCCCTTAAGGCAAAACTGTCGCTATGTTTTAACGAGCCTAGCGGAAGTGAAACTCGTTCTTGTCTCTATGGACAAGTTTGTTGCTATTGGTTTTAACGAGTTTAACGACAAAGACAACTCAGTCCTTTTTCAATTTTAGAGAGTCTGAAAAGGGATGGAAAGGAAACTCCAGTAATCATTTTTCATCATATAATCCCTTAAGTCTGAAAAAGTATAAAATAATACAAAAGGGATGAATTTTCGATAGTTTTAACGAGCCAAACAAGACAAGCACTCGATCTTTTTGTGTAATAATCCCTCAAGTCCAAAAAGATTAAAATCTAGAGGAGGGATAGCACTTTCGATAGCTTTAACAAGCTGGAGAGGCCAATTCCTCGGAAATCTTTTCATATTTTATGAGTCAGATGAAAAGAGCTTAAAGGAGACTCGTTTCTTAGGAATGAGTGATATTTTTGGGTAGCTGCTAATTCCAGGTAAGGATTGGAATTTTCCAATCACAGCAGTGTCACAAGGATGGCTAACAAAATCACTCTTCGTGACTATTCCTCAAAAGGGTAAACAATCAAATGGAGGTGTATGATCGGTTAAACAGAGTGGAGGTGATGGTAAGAACATGACTAGGGCTCAAAAGCTGATGATAATGCATTCGCAATGGCTATTTACCGGAGTTTGGTTCATTTTTTAATGAGCTTAAACTCTGGGGGAACATTTGCTCATTGCTTAGGTTTAATTTTTAACGAGCTTAAACTTCGCATAAAAACTGCTCGTGCCAGTCGCACAATAAGGATGTCTCATCGATAGATTCCATTTTTGTGGAGCTTGCACCATTCAAAGCTTTGCTCCATATCCTTTCGTTATGAAAGTTAGGAATGGCCAATCCTTCAAGTTTAAAGGGTTGAGAATCTACAAACTAAGAAAATAAATGGTCTCTCTTCTCTTGCATGCAAAAAGGTTTGTATGCCCCCAGGTATAGTGAAATAAGTTTCCAAGCTACCATATAGAAGTTCTCGCATTTGCAAGATAGTTTCCATCCGCGTAGTAGAAAGAAAAATTTCCTGGCTGTTGTGCCATATAACAACCCCCCATTTTGTATCATTAATATTCTAAAAATATAATGTGATTTCGCATCTCAGGCAGAAGCGATGGCGAACCAAGTGCTTTCCAAGCAGTTGAGGAAAGGATAATCAGAAAATCCCCCTCATCTATGATGGTAGTGACCATGACCATTCTATAAGCTTGAATAATGATTTGGAATGGTACATTAGATGGCAAACGAGGTCTGCCTAGTAGATTCCAATCGAAGGAAATGACTAGGTTGCTTAGAGGTGGGACCGAATAAACAGTCGGATATGACCCTGACGAACTTCCTTCCTACGGTAAAGGAATAGGTAGATTTCCCCCATGTTCATCGAAGTCTGTGTTTATGAAAAGAATTTGAATAATGTCGTTCTCATTCTCTTCGGTGACTATATCATCTGAAGATGGACCTTCTGAAGACAAGATCGGGTTGACTTCCACCTCAACCTTTTTACTTTCATCTGGTATGGATTCAAAGGGTTTATCTTCAATGATAGAGGCTTCAACTGACCACAAAGTTGTGTCAGTTATATTTTCAACTAGTGATGTACTCGGCAAGAGTTTCTTGTACCTAGGAAGAAGCCATAGCGGGGAAGAAGGAAGGTTATCCAAGACTCTTTTAGCTTCATCCAGGAAGCGAAAATGGTGGATGGCATGATTGACTTCACATAGTTTGCAAGGAAATTTACATTTTCCTTTCTGTCTAGAGATTTTGTTTTCACTAGTTGATTGTGTACTCCCAACATGATCGTCAGAGGTTGAAGACACTGGATTGTGCAAACGAGGAGACCAGTCCCTTAAGATCCGAGGGATGCAAGGACAATCTTGATGATAGTGGTCCACTTTGCAAATGACAGATGGAGATTTGGGTTTGGATGGTGCAGTGTGTGGATTTTCGCTAGATGATGCATGGTTGCCCATTTTTTCCTTTGGCTCCTTCTTCTTTTTCTCCTTCCCTTTCTTCTTCTCCTCAGTTACTTGGTTTTTAGCTTTACCAACTTCACCAAGCGAAGAGGAAGGAGGGGAGGGAGAAACAAGTGAAGCAAAAGGTTGGGGGCTAACTCTAGTATCATCTAGTTGCTAACTTGATTGCTCGGGAATCGCGGTGGTTTGAATGATAGAGGTCAAGAAGAGCCATATTAGTAAGCCAATTGTTAGTCCTGGGAGGGACAATGTGGCCATATGAGGTGCACCAACATTTCCCCAAGAGGAGAAAGGACTAGGATTTGCCTCAAGGGGAAATCCTTGGTTGGTGGACTCCATTTTTCTGTACCTAAGACCAACGAGGGAACAGTGATGTTATTCCGACTAAAATAAATTTTAGACGCTTTGACATAACTTGCTTTTCCAATTTTTAAGAGTCGAGAAAAAGCTAAAGATGACTCCAGTTGCCTTGACTTTTTAATGAGCCTGAAGTGACAAGTGCTCAGATGGACCTTTTCCTTTAAGGAGTCTAAAAAGGAATGAAAGAGACTACTTTGGAAATATAGACAGAGGGATTACCTAACCAATCGCGAAACTGCAGAATACTTTTTATGGTACGACGGTCAATCTTCCAGAATGTTGTGTTTAGTGCATTGCGATTGTTAGGGTGGCAAACATGGCTTCCTAAGGATAAAGGATATAGCCTATTGTGGTCTCCCAATATATACTGGACAATATGTGGGAGCATAAGTCCTACTAGCACTTGCCATCTCAAAAAGGAGGAATCACCCAACCTACGATCAAAGCGATAGTTACCAGGATTTATGATGCCGGAATACGTCTCTAGCCTAGACTTCTAAATGTGGTGCGTGAGGTTCTGTTGATGGCCCGAAAATCGCTGCCACAACATCGGGGGATAACCACCCGGTCCAGACCTTAGTACAACTCATTTTCTGTTTGGGATGGTGGCTCCGACTGGAGATAACGGGACTAGTTTCCTGATAATAAAATAAAAGGGATGGATGGGTGATGAATAGTTTGCTTAAGTGATAGGCGACTAGCTTATTCTATTGACAGAAATAGGGAAACTAATACTAATCCCGGGAACAACTTATTCATTTGGAATGCAGCGTTAAATAATCTTTATCTATCTAACATGCATATAGATGACTTTGTAAAATAAATAAGAGACATTCAATCATTCAAAGATTACTTCATATGAATAGTCACAATGAAGCGATAAATACAAATTACTGCATTCATTGTTTATATCATCGATACATATATACAATTGAAAGAGAAGCATGCGATAAACAACCAATAGTGGAATGCATAAAGAATGTTGCGAAAAGCACATATATATATAAGCGATAATAGCAAGAGCAATTTAAACAACAATTCATATAACAAAAATGAGTACAGACGCAGATAATAGTACCATGTGAGCTGCAGATCAATCCGAAATATCAATCGCTATTCAAAATTCCTTCTTCAACACAGAAATGCTTTTAAACAATGACAGTAGTGCACATTTGCATAAAACCTTCCTCATTAAATTCAGAATAATTGGTCCAGTTTCATAAAAAAATATCCCTGAAGTACAATAGTGCAACTTCAGGGTTTAAGTCATATACAAAACTTTACGACCCTTTCTAAATGCATGAAAGGGTCTATAAATACTACTAACCAAAAAAAATCTATGAAACAAAATCCTACTAAATTAGTATCAGTAAATGCGATCTATTTCTCAGGGGCGATCTGGTAGTCGGCGATGTGAATCATGACTCAGGTTGTTTGCCCTTAAACCTGAGCTGGCTTATCACAAGCATCGGCTCCACTTCTGGCGGTCTGTTGAGGCGCAAGCTGAATTGGGCAGCGAAGGTGGCATCCTGAATGTCGGGTATAATATACCCGACAGCATCCGTGAGGCATTTTAAGGCAGCTCTTTGGCTGTATGGCTTGATTAAGAAGAACCAATAAGCATCCCATGTTAAACTGTTGATTCCAGCGATTAATCTTCCGTTTTTCTCCAGCTCCAGGTAGCATGAATGCTCCAACATCTTTGTCGTTGTTAATTGACCCGAGGATTCATGCTTGTGTTTTGCTGGATTTTGTCTCTAGCCTCGAATGGGTTCAGACTCAGTCTCGTTCTCTGCTCGAAATTTCTCCAGGAATGCCGCGTTATATTTTTTCTCTTCTGCCGGTAGGTGATACATTTGCCTTATATCTTCGGCTCGAAAAGAACCGAAAATCCTCCCGTCCGCAGTGCTAAACAATCATTTGGCAATTGGGAGCTCTTGGATTGCCCACCTTACCACATCCGTATATGGGAGAATTTTCTCCTGGGTCGCTATTATGTGCAGAAAGGAGTTGGCCAAGTCTTTTAAATTGGCCTCAAATTTGCTGGTACTATCGCATGAGATTTCTATCCCGGTCACCTTTGGCTCTTCGGCTTCAATCAAATTATATGTTCCTTGCCAAGTGGTCCTGGTAAGTCCTAAGCAAGTCATATCTGATATAAGCCCTTTGTTCTTACCTCTTGGATCAACAACAGCTTGCCCTGCGGCTGGCGAAGCAGTAGGTATTGTAGTCTTCTTGGGCTTCTTTCCCATCCCACTTAATTCTATCTCTGTTGAAGAATCCTGCACAGAGCGAAAGATAGGCGTAACACAGGCAACAATAACATGAATTGAACAGAATGAAATATATATATCTGGATGCATTCATAGCGATCAATTGACTTAAGGTGGCCTTGGGATCAAATCCGTGGATAGATCGCAAGCTTGCTGTTCTCATTAAATGGTCGCTATGGCCTGTCAATCTCATTAATACCAGTCGCTTCGGTTAATGGCCGAATGATTTATTTGAAGCATGCCTTGGGCGATTTGGCGGTTTGAACGTGGATGAGCAGCTTTTCAAAGGATATTGCCTTAATTACGAATAAATTATATTAAACTGCCTTTATGACTTTTACTTTGAAAACTGCGCTTTTTACCCTTTTCGCAATCGGGCATCGGGGAAATCCTAAGTTATTGCTTTGGTTTCGTTTGGAATTCGTGATCGCCGATAGCGATATCGCATCGCATCGGGAATAGCGAGTAGGGCCGTTTAGAATGAGGGCATGGTGAGTCGCCGATCACCGATAGCGATATCGCATCGCATCGGGCGAGGGGGAGCTTATTTGCACTTTAAGTGTTATCGCCGATTGCCGATTGTTGATTGCCAATTTCGCATCGCATCGGAGCAAGGGTTGTTAATTGTGTTACTTTATGCTTTTGCCAATATCCGATAGCGATTTCGCATCGGCAAAAATCAAGATGTCCCTTAAGTTGTGCTCTCTTTGTCATTGCGATATGCGATCTTGCGATCGCTTTATCGCAATGATAAAGATAAATCGTTTTTCGTTGGGGTTTTTTGATTGGTTTTATTGAAAAGGCCTTTTAATAATGTTTTCTTTTATTCAGGCCTTTTTTGAAATGGAACTTTAAATTGATACCAATTTGAAACAAAAATTAAAAAGGGACCCATTTCTCATTATATTTTTGGAATAGTAATGATATGAAATGGGGGGTTGTTGTATGGCACAACAATTGGCGATTCGCTGGAAGAAACAGTTATCTCTGAAAAGTATAGAAATACTTAAACTTTTTCAAAATAGAAATTTTATTCAAACGGGGAAAAATTCTAATATAACTAGGTATAGTTGCACTCTAGACAAAACAAAACTTTCTTTGCTAAGTTCCTCTTTTGTTAAAAATAGAGAGATTCTAGATTTTAAATTGGCGTTTGTTGGTTGGTATTGATAAAACAGAGAACTTTTCCAAATCAGCTAGTAAAATTAACTCCTTTGTCACAGGTAGAGCCTCTGCTGCCAGCAAACGTCCATAGTTTCGGCAGGGATACCTTTAAACCATATCATTGTCTATTGTCCCCTTCACTTCAGAGCATGATTAACAGAATGAATTCAAAATATGTTTTTTCACATTTTGTATTTCTTTTCTTTTTCTGCAATTTTGTAAGATAAAAAGTCATTGCCCTGGTGTGGTGGCCAGTTAAGTGACAACACCATTCACTGGTAGTAATCTAACCGAACAAGCTGGCTCGTGATGAGACCCCTTGTCTTACAATTGAAGCCATTACCCTGTTTTTGTATGCAGTATTGGTAATGTCGGCTAAACTATTTTCCTATGAACATGGTAAGCAGGCTTGTAATAAGACCTCTTAACTTTTATATCCAGTATTCTTGGAATTACACCCTGAATAATCATGATCTTGGGTAAATGGGATAGACAATTTTCCTCCTTAAGATAGGATGGATGACAAGGTAAGAGTTGGAGATGCTGAGTTTGGATTGGCTCCTATTTTAATATTGATAACCCTTTTGTAACCAATTTGAAAAATCTAAAAGGATTTACAATATTTATAAACTTCAAGAGGGGTTCACTAGGATTGTAGTGTAGTTTTAGAATGCACTTATAACTAATTTCCTAGAAATCATTCCTTTTGTTTAAGACTTCTATTTATTTAAAAGTAAATATCGCATTGCTTGTTTTGAGAAACTCTTTGAATACAGCAAAGGTCAAATAGAAAATGCCTTACAGTTTTATTTTCTAATGTTACTACAAAGTATAAAAATGCTATTAAAAGGAGAAGGGGTTACCTCCTCAGTTGAAAAATTTCTTTAAGGTTAGACCATTAACAGGGAGAGAATCTCTCAACCCTGATAAATCTTGTAGCATGAAGGTCGAATGGCCTATCTTTTCACAGATCTGAAACAGTCCAAGCCACATCTTCTGGAATTTGGTGTGTTTTCCTTTATCTTCATGGGCTTTGTCCCATTTCAGGACTAAATCACCGACTTGAAATTGCTTAGAACCAAATGAAATTGAATCAAATGATGACTTGATGATCTGCTGATGTTTCGCATGAATGATTTTTGGCTTTTCTCTTTCTTCTTCCAATTTTAGGATTTGGTCATGTCTAAGCTGTAAGGAAGAAGAAGGGTTTTCTTCAATAAATTGAACTAGGGCTAGAGAAGGAAGAATAAGATTTTTTGGTAGTACAGCTTCTTTTCCATAAACAAGTTTAAATGGGGAAGAACCTATAGAAGCTTTTTGTGTTATCATGTCAGCCCATAATGCAAATATTAAAGATTTGTGCCAGTTCTTATGATTTTGTTCGATAGTTCACTTGATAATTTTGATAAGGTTTTTGTTTGTAGATTCAGCGAAACCATTGCCCTGAGGATAATAGTTAGCAGAATATTTGAGTTTGAACCCTCTTTTGATTGCGAAATCAAACATAGCGTTGCCTGAAAAGTAAGATGCATTATCAAAAACAAGAGCATTTGGGACACCAAACCTGGTAATGATGAATTGATCTATGAATTCAATATGGCTTCAGAGTTTGTTGTTTTTAATGGAATCGCTTCAACCCACTTTGGTAAAGTAATCAGTTAGCGGTAAGGATTTTACTTATGCTGTTTGGAAGAATTAGTAGTAATTTCTCCAATAATGTCCAATCCCATGCTTAAATGGTTTTCAATGTTGACTGGTTGCAGAGGGAAGGCTGATTTCTTTTGTCTTCCACTTGAAGTTTGACAATTTCGGCATTTCCTCACATATTCATGAGCATCTCTAAACAGAGTGGGCTAGTAATACCCAGCATGGATGACTTTTTGAGCTGTGGTATCAGCTCCGAAGTGGCTTCCTACTGGTCCGTCATGCAATTCCTGCAAGACCCTTTGTGCTTCCTGTTTTTCAAGGCATCTTAATAAAACGGAATCATAATTTTGCCTAAAAAGCACATCATCAATAATGGTAAAATTTTTTGCTTTCAATCTTATGGCCCTTTTGTTTTTGTAGGACAAGTTGGGAGGTGCATATCCATTTTTCAAGTAAAATATTAAATCAGCATACTATGATTCAGAGTCAATGATACTTATCTAGTTGATGGTTTCAGATGGATCTGTATCGCTTGATTCCTGAATGTTGAATGCTCCTGCCAATAACCTGCAAAAACCTTGGCCTCTAACAATCTTTGCTGGCTTGATTTCTAGGTCATATTCTTGAAGTGTTGTTACCCAATTTGCCCTTTTTTCTCCCAGTTCTCTTTGGATTAATAGTTGTATAACTGAGGAGAAAGGAACTATAACCTTTGTATGGGCTTTTAACAGGAAGGGTCTGTAATGTTTAACCACTTTATATATAGCAAAGGCTTGTTTTTCTACTTCAAAATAGTTTAGTTCTGCACCTTGAAGATTTGAGCTATAGAATGAAATCGGTGCTTCCAAATTGTGATCATTGATCTGTGTAAGTACTGCAGCATTAGAGCAATCAGATGTGATGGTATACAATGTAAAATGATTAGAAAAATTTGGGGTATTTAGAGCTGGGGCATTGATTATTGATTGTTTGATTAGTTCAAATGCTTCCTTTTCTGGCAATCCCCATTTGAAGACTTGAATTTTTCTTAATCATATTTTGGAGTGGTAAAATAATTTGAGAAAAATCTGGAATGAATCTTTTTACAAAATTAATTTGGCCTAAGAATGACTGCATGGGTTTTTTATTATGAGGAAAAGGAATTTCAGAAATTTCACTAATCCTGTCTGGGTCGATATAGATGCCATCTTTAGATACAATAAAGCCTAGGAGCTTACCTTGATCAAGGGCGAAAAAAGATTTCTTAGGGTTCAGAGAAATACCGTATTTCTTATAGCGTTGAAAGATTTGGTTCAAATCTTGTAAGTGATTGGATCTTTCTTTTGAAAATACAGTAATGTCATCTAAATAGACAACTACTGTTCTATTAATTAACCCTTTGAAAGCGATATCCATCGCCCTCTGGAAAGTGGCTCTTGCATTAATGAGTCCGAAGGGCATCTTCTGATAAGCATATGTTCCCCATTTTGTTCTAAAGGTGGTCTTGAGTTGGTCATCAGGGTGAACCAGAATTTGATTATACCCTGAAAATCCGTCCAAGAAAGACATTAATTCTGAACCGGCCACTGATTGGAGTATCTGCTCCATAGTGGGTAATGGGAAATTATCTTTTAGACTTGCCTTATTTAAATTCCTGAAATCAATACAAATCCTTATGTTGCCATTCTTCTTTCTGACTGGTACCATATTGGAGACCAAATTCAAGTGTCGTACGGGAAAAATAATCTTAGCTTTCAAAAGTTTATTGAGCTCCGATTTTATTTGTCCCTCTAGATTTGGATAAATGTTTCTCAATTTCTGTTGAACTGGTTTCTGTTCAGGAAGAATTGGGATAGTGTGCTGAATAATAGATGTGTCATATGTTTTTAGATCATCATATCTCCAAGCGAAAACATGTTTATTCTTTCGTAATAGACTAATAAATGCTTCCTTTTCCTCTATAGAAAGTCCTAATCCTAAATTAATGTTTTGAGGATTTTGTTCGGTGCCAAGGTTTATTAATTCAAACCTTAAGGTAGAGCTCTGAAGCTTTGTATTAGACACAGGTTTGAACCTGTCTTTAATATCGTAAAGATCTTCAAGCTTCACTACTCGCTCAGGGATTGAGTTTTCCTCATGCTTACCTTGCATTTGAGTATCATGCTCATCTTCCTCAATGATTTGATTGTCATAGGATTTTTCAGAGGTTAGAAATTGTAAAATGTCATCATCGTGGTTAAACACTCTCCAGTTGGTTACATTGTCAGGAATGGATGGCCTAAAAAGTAATTCTACTGAAAACCTATCTGGACTATAGTCTTCGGAAGGGAGCAGCTTGGAAGCGACATTGGCTAGCAAATCGGCTGCGGAATTTTGTGCCCTGGGAATGGAAGAAATATTGAATGCTAAAAAATGGGAGTTGAGCTCTTGTGCTAGCGATTGATAATGCTTAAGATGGTTCGAAAGACAATGAATTGTATTCCTTACCTGTTTAACGATAATTTCAGAGTCACCAAAGACCTTTAAGTTTTGAACTTTGAGGTCGATTGCTTTGTATAATCCTTGGACTAGTGCTTCGTACTCGGCTGTGTTATTGGTGCATTCAAATTCTAATCTACAGGACAACATTGTTTTTTCTCCTTGCGGGCTGACCAAAATGCATCCTGCTCCTGATCCTTCACTGAACTTAGATCCATCAAAATATAAAGACCAAAATAATGAATTATCTACAATTTTTGTTACAACATTCTCAGTAACATTAACGCATTTAGACCTGTCAGTCTGTGAAAAGCTTTCAAATTGTGATGCGAAATTGTTGACTGAGAAAGGGGATGGCTGGGCAATATAATTGCCAAAAAATGACTCTGAAGAATAGTTTCCTAGGATATTATTGTTTAACGCGACTGGCTGATTTTCTTGTTCAAATTCTGTAACAGTGTGGGTCATATGTTTCTCTCGATCAATCTTTATTTGATTGGGCTTGCCCTTATAGGGGAGCCACATATGTGACCAATCGGTAGAGATATACCCATGGAGCTTTTCTGACCAATCCCTGCTTAAAATCAACCCATAGAATTCAGGTATATCGGCGACTAGAATATCAATCCTTTGGACTATTCTTGGATCTACCGATAACCTAATCGTTACAGAGTTTATTTCCCCTAGAACTTGAACTTTAGTTCTATCTAACTGCACAATGTGAATAGAAGACTTCTGGGGTTCTATATTCAGTTTAGAGCAAACTGAAGCAGGCATTATATTCGAGGATGCCCCAGAATCAATTAACCAATTGTGTAGATTTCGATTATAAATTTCATAAGTCAAGAGGAAAGGAGGGGTATGGGAGTTTGATCTATCTCCAATCAGAATTGTGTCAGTTGCCTCAACTCTGCCAGCAGGGGGTTGTCCCGAGTCGCTTGCAGCTTTAGTGGTGGGAAGAGGTGAAGAAGGAACAACGTTAAGTTCTTTAAGTAGTAATTTTTGCTGATATTTTACTTTACTAAGTTCAAACATGGTGATGTTTGCCTTAGTTTTCTTCATGTCATCGACAATTTTATAATCCATCGAATCAAAAACTACCAATGTTTTAGATGACAAAGGTGAAGTGGAAGATGATGGCTGATTGTTAGATACTGTCGCGGCTGGCTTTCTAGCGGGTACCTTTTCCTTTACAGTATTGGCTCCAGCACTCCTTTTCTTTGGATTAGCTTGAACGGGTTCGGGAGTACCTTTACTCCTTGTAGTGACATGAAAGGCTTCTTGCTCAGCGTCAGTATCGGAATTAGGGAGTATAAAATCCCACATCCCATGACATTCAACTACTTCCTCTTCTTCTTCTTCAGATGGTGTAACTATTTCTTCCTCTTCTTCTTCTTCAGATGGTGTAACTGTTTCTTCCTCATCTTCTTCCTCAGGATCCGAGTCTTCATATGATATAACATTTGGAGGTTTGGACTCGGGTTTCTTGAATTCCTATATGGTTTCTTCGTTGAGGATTCTGATACTTGTTTCTTGATTTCAACCATTTCGTTCGACATGGTTTTAAGGACTTTTTGAAGGCCCTCCATGTCATATGGATCCTTAGTGATCTTTTTC
>APFE030455151.1:0-16250 GCA_000404065.3 Pinus taeda | reverse complement strand
TCTAAATGCATGAAAGGGTCTATAAATACTACTAAACTAAAAAAATCTATGAAACAAAATCCTACTAAATTGGTATCAATAAGTGCGATCTATTTCTTAGGGGCGATCTCGCAGTCGGCGATGTGAGTCATGACTCAGGTTGTTTGCCCTTAAACCTGAGCTGGCTTATCGCAAGCATCGACTCCACTTCTGGCGGTCTGTTGAGGCACAAACTGAATTGGGCAGCCAAGGTGGCATCCTGAATGTCGGGTATAATATACCCGACAGCATCCGTGAGGCATTTTAAGGCGGCTCTTTGGCTGTATGGCTTGATTAAGAAGAACCAATAAGCATCCCATGTTAAACTGTTGATTCCAGCGATTAATCTTTCGTTTTTCTCCAGCTCCAGGTAGCATGAATGCTCCAACATCTTTGTCGCTGTTAATTGACCCGAGGATTCATGCTTGTGTTTTGCTGGATTTTGTCTCCAGCCTCGAATGGGTTCAGACTCGGTCTCGTTCTCTGCTCGAAATTTCTCCAAGAATGCCGCGTTATATTTTTTCTCTTCTTCCAATAGGTGATACATTTGCCTTATATCTTCGGCTCGAAAAGAACCGAAAATCCTCCCGTCCGCAGTGCTAAACAATCTGTTGGTAATTGGGAGCTCTTGGATTGCCCACCTTACCACATCCGTATATGGGAGAATTTGCTCCCGGGCCGTTATTCTGTGCAGAAAGGAGTTGGCCAATTCTTTTAAATTGGCCTCAAATTTGCTGGTACTATCGCATGAGATTTCTATCCCGGTCACCTTTGGCTCTTCGGCTTCAATCAAATTATATGTTCCTTGCCAAGTGGTCCTGGTAAGTCCTAAGCAAGTCGTATCTGATATAAGCCCTTTGTTCTTACCGCTTGGATCAACAACAGCTTTCCCTGCGGCTGGCGAAGCAGTAGGCAATGTAGTCTTCTTGGGCTTCTTTCCCATCCCACTTAATTCTGTCTCTGTTGAAGAATCCTGCACAGAGCGAAAGATAGGTGTAACACAGGCAACAATAACATGAATTGAACAGAATGAAATATATATATCTGGATGCATTCATAGCGATCAATTGACTTAAGGTGGCCTTGGGATCAAATCCGTGGATAGATCGTAAGCTTGTTGTTCTCATTAAATGGTCGTTATGGCCTGTCAATCTCATTAATACCAGTCGCTTCGGTTAATGGCCGAATGATTTATTTGAAGCATGCCTTGGGCGATTTGGCGGTTTGAACGCGGATGAGCGGCTTTTCAAAGAATATTGCCTTAATTACGAATAAATCATATTAAACTGCCTTTATGACTTTTACTTTGAAAACTGCGCTTTTTACCCTTTTCGCAATCGGGCATCGGGGAAATCCTAAGTTATTGCTTTGGTTTCGTTTGGAATCCGCGATCGCCGATAGCGATATCGCATCGCGTCGGGAATAGCGAGTAGGGCCGTTTAGAATGAGGGCATGGTGAGTCGCCGATCACCGATAGCGATATCGCATCGCATCGGGCGAGGGGGAGATTATTTGCACTTTAAGTGTTATTGCCGATTGCCGATTTCGCATCGCATCGGAGCAAGGGTTGTTTTGGTTTTCAAGCCTCTGTGGGAGTTATTTGTAGCTTCATGTTCCGGATTATCGGAGCAAGGGTTGTTAATTGTGTTACTTTATGCTTTTGCCGATATCCGATAGCGATTTCGTATCGGCAAAAATCAAGATGTCCCTTAAGTTGTGCTCTCTTTGTCATTGCGATATGCGATCTTGCGATCGCTTTATCGCAATGATAAAGATAAATCGTTTTTCGTTGGGGTTTTTTGATTGGTTTTATTGAAAAGGCCTTTTAATAATGTTTTCTTTTATTCGGGCCTTTTTTTAAATGGAACTTTAAATTGATACCAATTTGAAACAAAAATTAAAAAGGAACCCATTTCTCATTATATTTTTGGAATAGTAATGATATGAAATGGGGGGTTGTTGTATGGCACAACAGGATGGAAGGCGCCATAATTAACCGCAACTACAAGGAAATTTTGCAACCAAGGAGGGAGTAATGAGGATGGCTAAGGCACAATATTAAGCACCTAGAGGCATCTCAAATACATAAGGCATATTACAGAATGAAAAAATAATAATAATAATAAATAAATAAATTAAAAAATTATGAATGGTTTAATGGGGGAGACTATGAGTATTAGAAAACCCTTAGTTGATTGGATTTGTTAAACATACCCTTGAAATTGAGTTTCTTCCAAAGAAGATGTTTATGCTTCTTTTGGCTTCAACCAACATTGTAGTATTTGTCACTCAATTTAAATGTTTAATTCATGTTACATTTTATCATCAACTTGGGGTACATAAGCTTGTGAGATGAAAACACTATATGTGCAAGATCGGATCATTAATGATTCTTACGATATGAAATGAAATCTATAATTTATTGTTTAGAAAACACAATTGTAATGAAATCAATCAGACCAAAAAAAAAAATAATAATAATACAAAGATTTGTTCAATCATTGGGTTTATGTTTATGAGAGTGCTTTCTAGACAAATCACAATATTTTTTTTGAAATCATCAAACAATTCTAAGATGGAATACAAGCACATTCATTCTTCAACCTTCAATGTTTGATTTCTATAAGGAACCAACAAATTTGAAAATAAAATCATGTAAAGAATGATTGCAAACATTTTTTAGGAAATTAAATAATGAAAATCAAAATAGAAAGGAAATATGGAAATTTAAATATATTTAACTAAGAGAAATATGTTGTAACAAAAACATATTAGGGGGCCTTCCTAACTAGATTTCACTGCTAGAGAAACTATAATGTTGCTACTCAATTACACAAAAACCATCATAATAGCATTGCCTTTTATCTCGACCCTCTCTAACAAACTAATATCTATGTAATCCCCCATACCTTTACATTACATAGCATATTTAAAGTGCGGGGGTGGGCATGGGAAGACCACAATTGAATCTCATGTTTTCATGAGTCTATAAAGTCATTTTAACTATTAGAATATAAACAAAGGCATGGTATAACACCATAATACAATTCTCACTGCCTATTGAGAAGGATAGCATACAAATAGTTATACCATGTTTTGGCTTGCAGTTGACGAAAGCTTTGTCTATGGAGCAATGCCTTCCTTGTACAATGTAGAGTCAATCTGACCAACATCAAACCATCTTGAGGAACTTAGCAACAAAATCCATTTGGAAAATTTTCCTATAGATGTGTGCAAATATACCAACCAATGATTAGGGTTACAAGATATGTACTAAGGTTACAAGATATGTAATAGGGTTACAATATCTGTATTAGGGTTTTAGGATTTGAAACCAATGTACGAAAAGACAATTTATAACTCTACTAGTTCATCAAAAATAAGCGGAATTATTATAATTTGACAATGTTATATCTTATGGGGTTGTTGTGATCATTTTCCTTGAAAACACAAGGGAATATGATAAAAGGGATAGTAATGAGGAGGAAAGAGGGAGTGATAAGGATCAAAATTAGTAGTTTTGACAACGAAAAAGCCTTCAAAATGAAGGAAAAAAAAATCTCCCGCACACTTGAGATATTGCATGTCTTCATGGAACCTTGGTGGCCAATGAATCATGGTTCAAAATTGATTCCAAAATTCTTCCAAAGTCGATCAAAATTGTGTCTTCCAAAGCCACTTCAAGATAGGACAAGTGCATTTATCAAAATATTTAAATTAGAGGTTGAGCCCCTATGTGGATACCTCTTTTTTTCCTATTTCATTTTGAGTTTGATGTTTAACCTTCTATTTACCACTTAATTTTCTAGGCTTCCCCGTAACCAGTTTCTTGCTCGCTTGAATATCCTCTTGTTTCATATGCCAATTGCTCATTTTCATCTTGTAGCTTGGTGTTCTTGCTTTTCATAGTTTCGTTTTCACTTTTAATATAACAATCCAAGAGCTTCAATTCTTATATTTCCGCTTTTAAACTTATTATATTCCTATTCCTATTTCTCAATTTTAAAAGGATAGAGGTATCCTCAAGGAAATAGGATATGACCTCTTTCATGGGCTCGAGAAATTCTAATTCATATTTGAAATCTCCACTTGTTCGCTCGATAGAGTCTAGCTTAATGTACAGAGGAGATTTGAGGTCAAATATCTTAGTCCTTGACTTTTTCGATCTTGTTTTTAAAATGGGTGAAGAATCCTCTTTCTTGTTATGTATGTGCCCTATGCCCACATCTTTGTTTTTAGTCTCATCTTTGAAACTGTATTGGGTGGTTGGCAAAGAATTTTTGGTGCTCTATCTTAGGATTTCTATTTATCCATAATCCTAATAAACCATTCATTCATAGTGGGTCGCATAGGTTGGGTGTTCTGCCTCCTTCCTTTCTGTATAATCTTAGCATTTTCTTCAAGAATAGTGAATTTGGGGTATTCATTTTGATCCCTATTAGTGTCAATCATAACAACATCTTCTCCTTGATTCTCCTCATCAATAGCCACTCCATTGAACCTATTATGATTTGAGAAATCATTCCATGTGTTATTCTTATTCTTCAACTCTTCCATAATAAATTTTTGACCAACCCGTGGTGGTATAGGCTACAACCTATATTTGTAAGGTTTCGTTGGATGTGTTTAGTAATTTTAGATAGAACCTTCCATGGATAAAAAAAGGAAATTAGCATTGTCATCTAATTCAAAATGTAATAGTAGGAGAAATTAATACAAAAAATTGACTCCATAATTTCCCTCACATGTAATATATTTTTGTAGCATGAAAAATATGTTTCTCCACTTCTCCTTGATCCATGCTCATGACACTCCTTTAGCCTAATTTGGACTCTACTAAGTTGCACATAGAAACTGAACCCATGCTCCCTTCTCAATTTTCTTATTCTTAAACCATCACTCACATGTTTTTGGTAATCTAATGGATCGAGCCACTGATTACTCAAAAACTATGAATATTGGGTCACCAACTAGGGTGACTCTACCATTAAAACCATCTACAAAAGTTTAGGTTACATGGTCGTTGCACCCTTAGAATCTTTAGAAGAAGGGAAACCCCTCAACTTCCTAAACAAAAAAATCTACATGAATTGAACTCTAGATACCCTCCAACGCCTCCATTCCTATGGGTTCTCTCCTTACCACATCTTATTTACCCATAGTGCCAATTCTTGGTGTGGGAGTTGTGTCAGAGGATTTCATTTCTGATTTTAGCACTATTTGTGAGATAGATGTGTAGAAAGGTGAGGGATGTTTTGGAGTTCAACTAGGTTCTAGTCATACTCACTCATTTTTAACCTTGTATGTGATTTGAAGTGAGGTGGAGATAATCACAGTGAAGGAAATTTGGGCCAAAAAGGCTACTAAGTATGAGAATCATGAATTTGATGGTAATAATATTATGATGAGGGATCAATCTAACTATTATGATAATTATAGTATATAAAGGTGCTAGATAATTGAGGTTGATAAGTGCATGATGCCGAAAGGTGGTGAGGAAGGGTATGACATTGGTATGAGGGATAAGGTATTAAATGTGTGTGTGTGTGGGTGTGGGTGTGTGTGTGTAACCAAGTTAGGAGCATGTAGCAACGATCACTTAATCATCATATAAGAATATAGACAAAAGTCCATCGTAATTATTCATAATTTTCCTATATTTTCAATAAAATATAGAGTTTTAAAACTTGTTGCTACCTTTTTCTACATGAATAAGAACTCAAGTTGGAAGTTCTACAATCATTTATGGTAGAATTTGAAGAATGTGAACAAGGGAGGAATAAAACTTAAGAACATATGCATTACACCAGAGGAATGTTGTATCATGCTATTAGAAATATCAAGGTTGATGTTGATTATTGATGTTTTGTAACACCCCTCACTTGTATGTAAAACTTTGCTAACCTAAGCTGAGAAAACCTAGGTTTGATGCGTGACAAGAAAAGTAAATAATTTATTAAATAAATAAAATAATTAATCACTTGGAAAAGCGAGACACCAAGAGATAAGATTCTTGCCAAACCCCATTGGTGAATGGGAAGGGATAATTATTTCATGATAAATCTTCTAGATTCAATTCTAGATAAGCTTGATTGATTGGAGATAAATATCCATTCAGTTACTTAGAAAAATATAAAAGCTTTGCGGGAGAGAAAGGCAATCTTTTATGAGGAAAAGCCTCGTGGGAGAGAAAGGTGAGATTTTCTAAGAAAAGCCCAAGCAAATGGATAAAAAAGGCCCATAAAAGAGGGACACCACTAATAGAAACCATATCATGAAAGAGAGTATTAAATACCCATTGAATATATCAACAGAGGTAGTTGATCCATGGCAAGAACTCTCGGCTCAGGGGTGAACTGGAAGCAGGCAATTCCAGGTTGGGTGGTGGTGCTCGGTTTTCCAAGTGACATCTTTTCAGATAATCTGGTGTGCATGGGATGTTTGTATGTTGACTCTTACTCTTTATATTATCAATTCTGAAGCATATAAGAGAAATTTCTTAGGTTGTTCTTGCGTATAAATGGTTTGAATAATGTGCATGTGCCCTCTATGCATGAGTAGAATTGTCTATGTTAGTTGTGGGCATGAGATGATAATATATGAGTGCATGTGATAACCATTGCATATAAATGCAATCCCAGTTAATATTAGTATAGAAACATAATATGTGGATCTTATGCAATATTGGTGTTATCCTATCTTTGTTTAAGATAGTGAATAATCATGCTTGAGACAGCTATGTGAATTGGGTAATTGTGGTTAAGACTCAATTGTATAAACTATGGTTCAGGTTATCTATGTTATGCATTATGCATCCAATGATGCCCTTTTAACTAATTATACATATTACATAAGATACACATGTTAACATTACATGTGACTATGTCAGTAAGACTATGATTGTGTTATGGGCAATACTAGCTTTAGTACATTTATGTTGAAGTTTTCGTTTATGCTGATATTGAGGTAGCAAATGAAGTAAGTCTTCATGCATAATCTTGTCTTGTTGAATGCCGATGGTTGATCATTCCTCTGAGTTATAATACATGCATAAGGGTTGATATGGAAGCTTGTATTGAGGTTCTATTTATTAAACCTAAGAGTCCACATCATGAATCTAGTAAAGCATAGAAGGAGGTTGTGGTATTGTGCCCAAGGGGTATGAGTCATTACTTTGATGTTGTCAAAATTTGAAGAATATGAGTATGGTGCGTGATAAATATTTTTGCATGTAATACTTGTGACGACTATTTGAATCTAACTTTAACCAAAGCAAATATAAGGAATGGGAGCCCAATAGGTAATTATAAAATTAGGCTCGGGGGGTATGTGACAAATGGTATCAGAGAATTAAGTTCGAATATTGCGGCCTATGGGCCAATCCGCCTCCGTAAGATAGGAATGAGGACCTTAAATTAGGTCCTAAACAAATAAGAGGTTTCACTGAAAGGTTTTAGTTATAAAATTTGTATAAGAAAAATAACCCAGAAGCCATAAAGCATTGAACTTAAATATTAAAATAATTTGGAAGAAGACTCTGAAGCATTAGAATATTATTTTGATTACGTGCAATCAAAGGAAATTAAGGTTCCTTAAGGTTGAATCTAAATATTAAAATGATTTATTTGAGGGAATGTGGAAGTAATAACATATATATGTTAATCCACTATATATAAAATATTATTATATCAAATCATTTAAAGTTGATTGTCGAGAAATGGGCGGTTTCTATTCATTTTTAAAAAGTGCGGTCCTTGTAAGATAATGGCTCTAATTGGTTGACTTGTGTGGCATTGTGGAGGGACTTTTAAGGAATCCCTTTAAACTCTACCCCCTCTAAGTAATATATCGAGACGTGTCTTCTCTGAGGTTAGTACCCTATCAAGAATTTTGTATTGGTTCAATTCTAAAGAAGTCTTTGAAGGAACTCGACCAACCCTACCTCAATTTTCGATGATATCAATTTAAGGTGCACCTCTCCTAAGGCCTACATTTAAGGCTGCCTATTTTTTGTATATATATATATATATATATATCGATTATTTTGATTCAGAGAGTGTAAAATAACGGATTTTGGAATAGTTAAAGTGATGGTGTAATAAAGTTTCTATTACATAATAATATGGATAGGTTTAAAAGCAAAATCCCGAAGGTTAAATGTGTCGTAGACATTTCTTAGCTTATAGTGAGATTGGTCGAGCTCCAACTGAATAAATGAAACAACCTGTCAAATATATATAACCGCGTATATAACAACAACAATGATGGTTCCTGTCTAAAGACCAGAGATGTCACATTGTCGTGTAAACGGGTTTCGAGCACAAGAAGTACTACTACTGGTAATTCGAATGACATATTATGTATGTTGCAAGTGTGTGCCAACAAGAAAGCATTGACAAAATAAGTCAAATATGCCGCTTAATATCTTTATGTTTCTGAGTGTTCTGAAGACCCGTGCTGGCATGTCGGACCTGGAACAATGGAAACTTTCTATATGATGAAATCAAGAGGTGTGAGGCCAGACGCCGTCACTATTTCTGGTGTGCTCCCAGTTTGTGGCCATTTAATAGCACTGAAATGGGGTAAGGAAATCCATTGTTATATCACTCGGAATGGAATTGTATCGAACTTGTTTGTCGAGAACACTCTCTTAGACATGTGTGCCAAATGTCAGAGTATAGAGGATGCCCAACATGTTTTTGAGAAAATGGTAGTAGGAGATGTGGTTTCTTAGCATGCAATGATCTTAGGCCTTGCCAAAAATGATATTGGGATGAGGCATGGAAACTCTTTGATCATATGAAATTAGGGGAGTAAAACCCAGTTTGACGTGCCAGAATGACATAATGGTATTACTAGCAAATAGTGTTTTAGTGGAGATACTACTTCCGGAATTACAATAAGGATGGACGGAGAAAATCACCATAAGGATGATTGTTCCCTTTCAACCTTATTCGTGGATCTAGAAGTGTACGTGAGCATTCGACCCTATCCACTAATCCGAAGGGATTCGAGTTCCATTGATCCAAAAAGTCTATTTTCTGGCTTACATTATCCACTGATATGGAAACGTTTATCCACTGATTTGCTGATCGAGCTACCTTGAAAGCCATCAGCTAGATAAGGTTTACTTGTTGACTACACACGTAGCTATATTTCCCTTCCATTGAAGATTGGGTCGACAAGATTGATTTTAAAAACCTCCTATATTCATCTCAGTATCAACACCCTCAGATCATTCTTCATCTCATCATAAGCGTGCAACTGTGTATTAAATCTAGTTGTATCGATAAAAGCCATGGTCATAGCTTGGATGGCGTTGACACATCAACACTTACCATGTATAGAGTGTGTGCTTGCGTGTGTAATAGTGCATTGAATACAGAAAGTGCCTTGGGTGCATTGAATATTTACAATATCCCAATCCTAACTCAATTCATTCTGGTATCTTGAAGTTGCAAATTTAGAAGATGCATATCTCAAATTTAGAGAAATGGTTGGCTTATCAAAATAGTGGAATTAGATATATATGCAATCTGGAGATGCATATTGGACCAGTATTTATATGGGGTTGTGTCAGAGGATGGTAATAAGTTGTTGTAGTAATACTATTAAATAATGATAAAGATGTTAAGGATAATAATAAATATTTATGGATTTTTATAAATGAAACAAATGATATTTTATTCAGATTAGGGTGGGAAAAAATCATAGAAAAACTTAGAAAGAGATTGGAATTTTTGTTCACTACAAGTTACTACTACAACATTCTTTTCGCTGGGATGTGTATCATAGTTACTACATGTCCTGGTTGTAAGAATGAGTGAGTGCCTTCTCCAACCTTTTTGCAAAGCTGGAGCAAATAGTTAATATGGTCTACATCTTAAAAAGGGATATGGAATGAACAAATGTTTATTTCACGTTGATTAAGAAATATTGCATGTTTTGTTTATTCAAATAAGTATATTCATTGTAAAAATGCAGAATCCTATTCTAAAAGAACATTGATCCTTCATTTAACAGCTTTTGAAAGGAAATTGTTGACTCGAAGGAAATATGTGCAGTAAATATTGAAGGCATTTGTTAGGTTCATGGTGTCCGGGATCTGGGATCCTATTCTATGCGTGTCAAATTACCCACTTACAGATCAAATTAGCCCTTCAGGGAAGAATCTCATTTTTTTCCATGGGTGTGAAAGCAAACTTGTTGTCTCTTCATGGTCCTTGGCTATGCTGGCATGGGAAAATCACATGTTTCTTCTTTGTCCACACATTATAAAATGTTATGTTGTGTCTTCTTGTGATCATGAATGAAATATAAGATGCATTAATTTCATATGTATGTATAGAAAGCACCAAATTCTGTTATAAGGGGGGGGGAAGGCATGAAGAATACAGTTGTGCAACATTGCCTTTACAAAACCCAATGTCTTAGTGATTTTTTGGATTGAATTATGCTTTCGATTCATGCACCTCGTTTTTTTAATGGAAACAAATCTATATCAGTTTTTAACTCATTTTGATCCATATTCAACATGACAAAAGTCAAATATGTTTATATTCTTTTGTGGTTTGATTAGTGTTCTTCAGATTCAAGGTCACAAGGTTAAAGTGTCTCTCTTAATGCCCTATTGGGCTTGAAAATAATGAGTTATGGGTTTCAACATAATAGTCTCTTGAATGCATAAAAGTTAATTGTTCTCATATACATGTTCTTCTGAATACTTAGTTTCAAGTTTGAAAATCTATTAATTACAAATTGGGATAGTTTTTTTCATCGCTTTAAATGAATTTTATCCACGCTCAATTTGTGTAACGGACACTAGAATGAGTCCTATGAACACATTAAGAGCATAGAGGAGAGAACACTTTAAATGTCAAGAGTCTCCAATTTATCTCAATAAGAGCATAGAGGAGAGAATATTACTAACTTAGATTATAGATCATCAATTGCAGAAGCAATAGTAAATAATCATGCAAATGGAGGAAATAATATATAGTTTGTGCCCAGTAAATGAAATAGCCTGAATGATGGTACACTACATCAAGACAGTAGGGTGGTAGCAATGATGGTGATTGGTTAGTTGCAGATATCATCATTTTACTTTCGAGACTCTTGCTAGCATAAAGGAAAGGCTACAATACTCACGTAAAATTGAGCCTCTGTTTAAAAAAAAATGGGGTGCTAGTCTGCTGGTAGCTATAACCTATTGTGTTAGTCATGTGTAGAAACCTAAAAATGTCATTCTTATCACAACTACTAAAATAAATATCAAGTGTTTCAGAGCACAAGTGGGTATGCTCTGAACTTGCAGCTTTGTTCTCCCTCTGCACTGTCAACAATCTTTCTCTTGCCTTTGTCAAGCTCCAGTATGTTTACCTCTGTTGTTGTTGTTGTTGGTGCTCTCCTATATGCTGCTTCGCTAAATATTCCATAGTGATACCGACCAATTCATTGGGCCTGGAGAAGTTACAACAATATCTCCATGGGTCTTCCTCCGCCCAATGACATGCCCCATGGATCCACTAAAATTGTACTCTTTGGAGAGATTCAAATTCCATCGATCCACAAAGTCGATTTTCTGGCTTACATTATCCATTGATATGGAAATGTTTATCCACTAATTTTTTGATCGAGCTACCTTGAAAGCTGCCAATTGGATAAGGTTTATTTGTTGACAATGCACGTAGCTATCTTTCCCTTCCGCCGAAGATTGGATAGGCAAGATTGATTTTAAAACCTCCTATATCCATCTCAGTATCAACATCGGGTTTCACCCTTGAA
Source organism: Pinus taeda (assembly GCA_000404065.3). Classification (NCBI taxonomy): domain Eukaryota; kingdom Viridiplantae; phylum Streptophyta; class Pinopsida; order Pinales; family Pinaceae; genus Pinus; species Pinus taeda. The sequence continues at coordinate 4,448 of APFE030455151.1, read as the reverse complement.
TCATTCTTCATCTCATCATAAGCGTGCAACTATGTATTAAATCTAGTTGTGTCGATAAAATCCATGGTCATAGCTTGGATGGTGTTGATACAACAACACTTACCATGTATGAGTGTGTACTTGGGTGTGTAATAGTGCATTGAATATAGACAATGCCTTGAATGCATTGACTATTTATAATAGCCCAGTCCTAACTCAATTCATTCTGGCATCTTGAAGTTGCAAATTTAGAAGATGCATATCTCAAATTCAGAGAAATGGTTGGCTTATCAAAATACTGGAATTAGAGATATGCAATCTGGAGATGCATATTGGACCAGTATTTATATGGAGCTACATCAGAGGATGGCAATAAGTTGTTGTAGTAATACTATTAAATAATGATAAAGATGTTAAGGATAATAATAAATACTTGTGGATTTTTATAAATGAAACAAACGAGGTTTTATTCAGATTAGGGTAGGAAAAAATCATTAAACAAACTTAGAAAGAGATTAGAATTTTGTTGGCACACGAATGAAGAATTATGAGAGACACTGGGGAAGAGAGGGTCACCTGGGAAGAGGGATTTGCAGAGCCAGGGTTTGCAACAGAAGTTAAGTGTTGGGCACCATGGAGGGGAGTAGGGGGGGAGTTCCACTCCCTCCTACAGTCAGGCAGTCTCCAATCGAAGAAAGAAACCTCTGGAGGTTGAAACAAGTATTTAAGGAGGAGGGAATCAAAATAACAAAGGTACACAGGAACAGGAAAATGAGCGGGAAGAAGTCAGAAGAGAAAAAAGAACAGAAGGAGAAAACAAGAAGGCAGACACCAGAAATCGAACTGGACCATGTAAGCCTAAGACTACTATCACACCTAGGGTAGTGTTAAGTGATCCATCATTGCAGTCGCATAGGGAACACATGGCGACTTACGCAGTTATTTGTAAATTTATGGGGTTATGGCCAACGGAGAAAGCTTTACAGGCTTGGATATGGAATCATTGGAAGCCTAAAGGGTATATAGACCTACACCTAGGTTCAAAGAGTTTCTTCACTGTAGTCTTCACTAACATTGAGGATAAAGACAGGGTGTTTGAAGGAGGGCCCTACTTCTATGATGCGGCAGGCCTCTATATGCAGCCTTGGGTGATGAATTTTGTCCCAGAGTGCGAGACTTTCACCTCGATCCCGGTTTCGGTAAGCCTCTACTCCTTACCATTGGATTATTGGCAGCCATAATCATTAACAACAATAGGAATCAAACTAGGGCACTTTGTAAAAATATCAGAGGCCACTAGGCGGGGAAAGTGTAAATCCTTTGCCCACATTTGCGTAGAAATGGATCTCTCGGGAGCTTTACCGGATGAAGTAATCCTCGAATTTTTTTTATGAAGAATGGGTACAAACGAATGGGCATCTATTCAGGGACTGCCCCTTAAACAAAACAGAGAGCAAAACTAAAGCCACCTCAGGGAAAGAAATTGATGGCTTTAACAAAGTGGGAAACAGAGGTAAAGGAGGGAAAAAGTCTCAAAAAAAATCAATGAGGAAAAGCAGATAAATCAGAATAGGTACAAGGTACTAGAAGAAGAAAAGGAACCAGATAATGCAAATCAAGCTCTGGAGAGAAGCCCTAGGGAGAAGGAAAAGGAAGAAAGCATGGAGGATACACATGACAATAACCAGAAAAAGGAGGATCGGTTGAATACCATGGACCTCGATAGCGACCAAGAGATGACCTCGAGCGAGGTGGAAACAGAGGATCATGAACTGCAGGATATTCTTGATAGGGAGCATCTAGATCTGGAAAAATTCCTGGAGCAGGGAAACACCAAAGGAATGGATTCACTACCATAAGAGGAGTTCAATAGAGTGCAATAGCTGTTTCTGTGGAGAACTCAGGAAAAAGGGTTGGGAGTCAAAATAAACCATGATAATTAGGATAACGAAGGGGTGAAAACTCTGAAGGAAACATCGGGCAATGTTGCACTAATCGTTATCAGGATAATTTCGGCGCAGGGAAAAAATCGTAATAATCGGGAAAAAATCGGTAATAATTGGGAAAAAATCGTTTGGTACAAAAATATTCATTTTTTTCAACTTTTTTAATATCTAAACCATCTACAACATAAAATAAATACATTGACACATAAATATGATAAAATAACTATTATAATATGTTTAATATCATTTCTAGTACTAAAATCACACATAATAGTGAATCATGTCCTGAATAGTAAGTCCTAACTCCTAAGTCCCAACTCAGCCTCAAAATATCAAAAAAAAATATAATAATGTATCTTATGAGTCATAATGTCATATACAATGAAATGAATAAAATAACTAAAGTCTAATACTATTGATTTCCTCTGCCCCTCTTGCGAGAAAATGCCATAGCTTTCCCTTTCCCTCTAGATGTAGATGTTGGTGCTCGTGGAGTTGGTAGTGGAGTCTGTTGTGCTCTAGAAGCTGAAGAACTAGGATTAGGAGCTATAGGAGGTAGACCACGTCCTCTACTAGTGGCAGGGGTAGCCCGGGCAGGTGGTGTCACCTCCTCCTCCTGTTGCTCCAACTCTTCCTTCTCCTCCTCCTCCTCCTCCTCCTCCTCCCCCTCCACTACATCCTGCACTAACCAATCATCAGCAGACTCCATGAGAGGCCTCTCGAACTCAACCCTCCATGTAGCAGTGGTGTCAATCTCATCCAATGAGATGGCCTCCATATCAGGTGCCCTCTCAAGTTGCCTCACCCACAATTGAAGATTTTAGTAGACGTAGACCATGTCATTAAGTCGTTGGGACTCCAACCTGTACAAATATCATGAAATAATAATTAAATATATATATATATATTATATATATTATTTCATGAATTCAAAAATTATTTGGAAATTTGCAATATTTTAATTTTAAGTGTTAACCTGTTGCCTTCTTGTTGTGTATTTTTCAAATCACTCCAGTTGCACTACATCTTGGGACCTACATGTTTGGCTGAGGATCCGAATGGAAGCTTTGCAGAAGGGTACCGGCAACATACATTCTCACATGCATCTACAAAAAAAATTACAAATAAAATTTTAAATAAACATAAAAAAAAAAAATGGAATTTGAAGAGACAATGAAATTTGAAACAAACTAAAAAATACCTGGCATTTTAATCGTCCTATCAGTCACAGCCATGTCAAAGCCAAATGTGCCACCTGTCATCCTATATGTCTTAATTTCTTTAGAGATTTTTGTATGTTCTGTTGGAGATCACACCATCCTCTGGACACAGGTCAATAATCCATCCATGATCTCAGCATCAAATACAAACCCACATGCGTAAGAAAATGCGGGGTTCAGGAAAATCCCAGCAGCATGAATGGGATGATGGAGTGTGTTGTTCCATCATTCATCAATCACTCCCCATAGGAGGAGTTGTCTCTAAAACCCCTCATCTCCCTTATCATCATAGTATACCATCAACTAACCAAAGAACCTTTACCAAAGGTTCAGTAAAGGCGCACACCTCCTGCACTCCCACCCAGAATTCTTCCTGGTATGGAACTAGTCTGCATATGGACTCTCCTTCTAGTTTTCAGCTCATTGGCAAAGCACACCACTCCTCTGAAAGAAACATTCTCTTCACATCCCACATAGAATTCAAGAGGGATTTAAGAGATATGAAACTGGTGGCAAACCATGTAATGGCGGGGCGCACCAACTCTTTGTTGTTGGTGAGTCTTCTCATCAAGCTAAGCACAGATGTATGATTATATATAAATTTTGTAATGCTTTTGGATGACTCAACAATATCTTTACAAAGGGAATTTTCCCTATGTCCTCCAACATCAAATCAATACAGTGTGCAGCGCAAGGTGTCCAAAATAAAGTAGGATGCCTGTCCATAAGCATCCTGCCAGCAGCAATATAATTTGTAGCATTATCTGTTATGACTTGGACAACATTTTTTGCACCCACCTCAAAAATAAACACATCTAGCAAATCACATAAAGTTCTTGCATCTTTGATTTGTGTAGATGCATCAACAGATTTTATAGACATAGTCCCCCTGGGACAACTAACCAAGAAGTTTATAAGGGTTCTCCCCTTTTGGTCAATCCAACCATCTGACATCACAGTGCAACCTATTTGTGCCCATGATTCTCTAAAATCCTCCCATCTTTTGGTGCAGTCAAGATTTTCATTTTGAAGAATCCGGCCTCTCATGTCATGATAAGAAGGGATTTTGTACTCTGGGCCAACAGTTGCAATAGCATCAAGAGCGGGATGGAAAAATCGATTATTCCTTACAACGCTGAAAGGAATATCACTCCAAAGGAGAAATTTCGCCAGCAATTTGTCAGCTTGTTCTTTTTCAGTTTTTTTTAGCATTGAACTGATAGATCGTTGTGAACCAGGTGTGGTTCGAGGAACAAAAAATGATGAGGCAGCTACCGGTTGGTTGATGCTACAGTAGAACCAC